>JAXCGZ010007854.1:72500-87027 GCA_037179515.1 Halocaridina rubra | reverse complement strand
GAATGCCTCTCGAGAAGCTAACATAGATCATGAGAAATGTAGCTCTTCTGCTGAAGGGTCATCTCTTTCTGATTCCCCATTGTCAACGTATGGTTCTGACAATGATCAATTTCCTTCTCTTTCTTCCTCAGAAAGCTGTTCAAATGTCTTAGCACATAATGTTGACAAACAGTTAGAAAAGCATGACTCTCCTAGCTCCGTGAAATTTTATCAAAATATGATGGCATCAACTAATGACAAATTGGACTTTGCATATGAAAACCTTACCCTGAAAGACCATCATGCAACCAGAAAATCTCAGGATTTCATACAGAGCGCATATGAATTAAGACAATGTCATCGAACCACCCCACATTTCATGTCTTCTTCAAATATAAATACTCTCGATAGTAGTGACCCAAATATAGGTTCAAGTAATCCTAAGAGTAATTCAAAGTTAGCACACTCCTTAGAAATCCCAATTACATTAAGGGCTAATGTTTATGCATATAAAGGTGCTACTAATATACATGGATTATTCAGTTGTTCAAGTATGGCCCAACTTGCTCAAAACTCAGTGGAAAACTATTTAGATCTTGCTGTTAAGGCTCAAGTTAGAAACAGTTTTAATTTTTGGGGCAATAGCGATATTACTTGTATTTCCCAAACTGAAATCAATAACCCCAAACTATACTATGACAATGGTATAAGTTCTGCTCCAGCTACATCATGTGTAACGATGAAAAGCTGTAGTGATGGAAAGATCATATGATATTTTTTGTATGTTCATTTCTCTTTAAAGTTTTTATAAAATAAGATTATGACAACATGACACTTAGTTGATACATATAAAGGTGATCAAATATCCCTCCCTAATTTGATTTTCAATTTTATTCGTAGGTAATCAACCAACAGCTATCATCATATATTAAAGCTCATACACTGTAGTTGAGCATTGTGTTCACAGTCTATTTTTGAAGTTTTGCACAGTTTTCTTTTGCTACCATTCTTGCTCTATAGAAGAGGTGTTAAATCGCACATACCAGAGATTTATCAGTCTGTGGTCAAAGTGCAACAACAATTGTAGAAAGTTAATGGACAACATTATACACAGAATGGGAAAACAATCATCGACACTCACTGGAAGTTTTTGAAGATTGGATCCATAATAGCTAAACTTCAGTAAGGAAAGCATTGAAGTGGATGGAGTGAGGTGAGTGTCCAAGCAGTCTTTGAGATGATATGCTCAGAGTTAAGGAAAGTCCATTCGCTGAACAGCTACAGAACAAAACATCAGCACAACATCCAGCGAATGAATTTTGCGGTGTGATCTAAAGCTGTATCTGCATGAGTAAGGAGTTAGATGTCATGCTAATGTTCACTTCCTGGGCTGTTTGCCAAATGGACTTTTCTTGACTGAACAAATGTTTCATGGACAGTTTTGACATTCTCTTCAATCTGCCCACTTTGAGGTATTCCTGATCAGAGTTTTTCCTCTCTAATTCCTGTCTCCATAACCTTCAATTGGGTGTCAAGGAAGGGTTTCCTATCAGGTGGAAATTGCTCTTTATAGACTGGCCGGCATCATTACTGCATATCAAGCACAGATTGAAAAACCTCTCATGAAGGAATTTTACACCTTCACTATAAAGTCTGCATGGTAGCTGAAGAAAAGGCACAATATTTCAAAAGTGCTTCAAAGCAATTTGCAACAAATGAGATACAACTAACCACAAGATGAACGATGTTGGTTGAAGACTTGCAAAGAAAACTGAAACTTAATTTAAAGGAACTTTTGAAGAACCCATTTATGAATTTTCTCATCAACAGATTTTGAAGGAAGCATGATAGAAATGTAAAAGCAAACTCAGTGTTTCTACGTTTTTATATTAGTTTTTATAAAAGCCTATCTTTTTTCTCTTTGCTTTTATTTGCAGATTCTCTAGACAAAGTTATTTTTATCCTTATAGGCTTTTTCAAACTGACAGATTCTCTACAGGGAAGAGTCAGTCACTATTTTCACCAAGGTAGGTGAGAGCTGAGTAGTGCTAAGCTGAATAAGTTATTAGCATTAGACAGATGGGAGGTAGTGTGAGGTGTTCACCAGTGTGACGTGATAATATCAGGGGAGACCTCACTTAATCCTGTTTCATCACACTGAAGGTTGGTTGATTCTCTGAGTAGGCAAGACTTGCTTTCTAACATTTTGCATGTAAAGAATGTAAGGCTTGTTGCAATGGCTCATGTCTATTGTTTTGTTTTTCATTTGCTTGTTAGGAAGTGCCACTTTTCTCTTAACATTTCGTTATTAGCTTAGATGTTATACTGATTAATCAAGTAGTTTTAATCCAAGCATACCGGAGATGACCCTCCATTCTACATTCAAGTGTAGGCTGAGTCATGTGCCGCCACTTACATTAAGCTATGAGGCAGTGAGAAAAGCATGCAGGCTAATTTTTTAAAATAGAGACCTTCTCCCACCACTGCAGATATGTGGTAATAAATACCAGTTACAATGCCCCATTACTGACTGTGAGAAGCAACATTTCATGGGTTTGACTCAAACTTCACTGGATGCAGAACAGTGGGTCATCTATAGGATTGCATAAAGTTAATAAAAAAAAAACTTCTCTACCAATATGCTGACACTTCTTAATAAATTAATTGAAGTATGGTAATTAACAAGACAGATACCATTGATTACAAGAAGCTTAACCTTTACATATAGGGTGTTGGACAGCAAGTCTTGCCTTTTCAAACAATCAATCAAACCTTTATGTAAACAATCAGGGATGAATGAGCATTTTCCTTGGGACTATCACACTCAGGAACCCCCACACTGTCTTTCCATCTTCCAATACTCATAAAACCACCAGGTAAGCATTACTTGCATCTCACTTACCATAGAGCGACCCAATCTCCCCTGAAGAAAGGCTGTGAGACCAAAAGGTCTTAGGAAGATATCTGTAGCTTTATCCAGAGAATATTCAAAGTAAAAAAAAGTAGGAAGGAGTCCAACATCTCTCATGCAATGGAGGTTGGAGTTAAATTATCATATGATGATGTGGGGTATCTGCTTGTAAGTGACAAGATTAACCTTCTGGTTGGTTTATTTATTATAATATCAGTATAAGATGATTGGACACTGCAGTCTTCATGGGGTACAGATATATTGGTAAACAACGCGACTCTGTTGCTACAAGATGTTGCTGTTGTTTTTTTTCTGAAAAGCAGCTGTCTTCTTATTTGTTTTGTAATAGATATGACATTCAATTTTATCTTTCAGCTTCAATACATATTACTCCTAAGAATAACCTTCTGGTTGGTTTATTTATTATCATATCAGTATAAGGTGATTGGAGACTGCAGTCTTCATGGGGTGCAGATACACTGGTAAACAACGCGACTCTGTTGCTACAAGAGGTTGCTGTTGAATTTTTTTTTTCTGAAAAGCAGCTGTCTTCTTATTTGTTTTGTAATAGATACGACATTCAGTTTTATCTTTCAGTTTTAATACATATTACTCCTTATTTTAATGTTTCAGTTATTTCTCTTTCTTTTGTGTAAAAGCTGTTCAAACCTTTATAATCAATTCTATTTTATAGTTTTTGTATATTCATAGATTCTGTATATGGCATTGGCCAATTATTCTTGGTAGGCCAATAATGCAAATGATTTTAATTGAGCATTTATTTCTTTATTGGAGTAAACGTTATTGATAAGAATTCATGAGAATAACTTTCCAATCAGAACAGGGAGTGTTCTTTTTCCACAAGCTTTTATTATGGGTCTAACATCTCTGAGAGTATTTATTTTCTCTATTGAGACACGTGCATAAGTCTTTAATATGTAGAGACTTCAGGAATAAAAGATATTGTTCTTTACTTAGAGGCATGCATTTAAAAAAGGGAGTGCACATTTTATATATATGTATGTGTATATATAGGGGGTCCCCGTAGAACGTCGTTTCTATTTTACTTTGGAGGCCAATAGATAATTAAAAAATTATTAATAAACAAATTTTTCGACCTATATGGTTGGTGCGGTAAATTCAAACTGCGTGCGCTGACATGTTTGTGAGGGCGGCAGATGAATACACAACTAGCAGCACAACTCTATTCATATTTATAAAGTAAATGGGTTTATTTATTTATTTGTTTATATATTTGGTTATACAAAAGGATTATGCAGTATTGAACTTAATAACAAACAAACACATAGCTGTATATTCGAAATGCATATGAATACACAGCTAGCAGCACAGCTATGCTCGTATTTATGAAGTTAATGGCTTTATTTATTTATATATTTGGTTATATTGAAGGAGAATACAGTCTTGAATTAAAAAAATAGCTGCAAATACGATATTATTTAAAATACACTTGAATACACAGCTAGCAGCACAGCTGTATTCATATTTATCAAGTTACCATAATGGCTTTATTTATTTATTTTTTATATATTTGGTTATATTGAAGGATTATATTAAATTAAAAAAGCAAAACACATAGCCATGAATACGACTTTACTCAAAATAGTTTGTTGAGCGTCGTGTAAGAATCCAGCATCACGCAGCATTAGAAGAAGAAGAATCGCAGCTCAGTTTACTCTCACCAGCCATACTGTGCCTCGTTTTCGTCTGCTCTCTCGTTTCTTTCTCTCGTCAGTGACATTACTATGTCTCCCAAGCATAGCAGTGATAGTCATGATGGCAGTGCAACGAAGAAAAGAAAAGCCAATTACCATGAAAATTAAATTTGAAATAGTAAACCGCTAGGAAAAGGGAGTCAAAGTGAAGAGTTTGTGACCATTGGGGGTTGGTTTAATCGCTTTAAGAGTCGTGCTAATTTGCATAATCTTAGGGTGCAAGGTGAAGCTGCTATCTGGTGGTGATGAAAAAGCAGCAAAGAAGTTTCCAAGTGTGTTGGCAGAAATAAATAGGGAGGGGGTTACCATCCATTGCAATGCCCCTGCCAGTGTGCAAGCCAACCACACGAGTAAAGGTAAGACATATTGTAATGTACAGTTTTGTATTTCTGAAGTGTACTTTAATATTTTTAGATTTAGTATACTGTACATGTAGTGTAGCTTCACTATATCTTACAATAAGAAATTAGATTTTTTTTTTAAAGTGTGACACCGGGACAGGCAGAAACTGCCCTCATCAACAAAGGCCCGGGCATGAGAAAATACCAATACGAAGGAAAAGAAAAAGGTTAAGGGCAAGGCAGAGATGAGGTAATTTCACACAAAGAAAAACGACAGACAAAAAGAAACAGTCAAAGTAAAGAGGACCCAGAGATATGGAGGACTAGGCTGTGAGATGACGATAGATCTGCTTTTTGAAGGATGAAAGGTCATAAGAATTAGGAAAGACAGAAGGAGGAAGAGAGTTCCAGAGTCTGGAGGTAGATGGGAAGAAGCAGTCGCTGCACCGACCAATCCGCGAGCTACAAATCTCCACACAGTACCTGTGAGATGAGGCCGCTTGGCGAGTGTTACGCGGCCTCGGCAGTGGAGGAGGGATGCAACTCGCCAACTCATCAGAGCAGCGATGGAAGTAGTAGCGATAGAAAAGCGAAAGGGAAGATACCTTACGGCGAAGAGAGAGAGAATCCAGGTCAGAAGTAAGAGACGGATCATTAACGAGTCTGACTCCCTTAGATTCAACCCTATCAAGAAGATAGGTAAAGGAAGAAGCACCCAAGATGTGTGAGCAGTATTTTAAGCAGGGGCGGATAAGACCTTTGTAAATTTTAAGTAACTGCAATGAGGAAAAGTAATAATGAAAACGAAACAAAACCCCAAATTTTTTGGATGAAGATTTAGAAATTTGATTTATGTGATTCCTCCAAGACAAGTTAGAGGCTATATGGATTCCTAATATATTGATAGAGTTAAGAGGGTAAATTTCATTAGTTTCGAAGACAATAGGGTTATCAGGAGGAGAAGAAGATAAAGAGATAGCCAGAAACTGTCTTGGAGGCATTGAATTTAACTAAATTTTGAGTGCCCCATTCAGATACTCTCTGCAAATCGGAACTAAGAGTAGAAGAAAGAGTGATACGAGATTGATTACGAGTAACAGAAGAAGGTTGTGAAGAAAAGGCAGAGGAAAAGAGAAGGGTAGAATCATCGGCAAAGGCATGAAGAAGAGAGGAAGATGGGGGATTGAAGAAGATCATTGATGAAGAGAAGGAAGAGAGTAGGTGAAAGAACAGACCCCTATGGAACACCACTGGAAACAGAGAAAGGGCTAGATGTCGTGCCATCAACAACTACAGATATAGAACGGTCAGTAAGAAAACTGGAAATCAGAGGACAGAAAGAAGGGGTAAAGCCATAGGCAGGAAGTTTGGCCAACAGAGCCTTGTGCCAGACTCTGTCAAAAGCCTTAGAGATATCAAGCGCGATGACAAAGGATTCCCCATAGTTCCTCACAGAAGATGACCATAGATGAGTAAGATAGGACAGGAGATCACCAGTGGATCTTGCCTTGCGGAAGCCGTACTGGTGATCGGAGATAAGTGAGTTAGATTCAAGGCTTTTCATGAAGTGAGCATTGAGCAAAGTTTCGAAAACTTTAGCAATAGAGGAGGTTAGAGCAATAAGTTGGAAGTTAGAAGGAATAGAGCGGTCACCCTTCTTAGGAACAGGTTGAACTAGAGCATGCTTCCAAGATGAAGGATAGATACTGGTTGACAAAATGAGGCGAAAAAGACGGCAAAGCACGGGAGCCAGTTTATCTGCAAACTCCTTAAGAAACCTTGCAGGGATACCATCGGGACCAGATGCCTTGTTTGTCTTTAGTGAGCGAAAAACCTTATGAACTTTGCATGAAGAAAGGATAAGGGAGGGCATAGGGTTAGAGAGGGGAAAAGACTGAGGAACAGGTGCGCTGGAATCGTTGATAGAAGAGTTGGCAGAAAAATGAGAGTCAAAGAGAGTGGTTTTGTCAGTGGGAGAGCAAGCTATAGAACCATCAGAACGAATGAGAGGGGGAAAGCTTGAGTTACAGAAGTTTTTGGAGAGGTTTTTGGCTAAGGACCAGAAGCATTTGTCAGTGGAGAGGAGTTAAGGTCATCAACTTTCCTTCTTATAAAGGAAGCCTTAGACCTTCGAATCTGAGCTGTACAGCGATTCCTAGCTATAATAAAAGCAGAGCGAGTTAAATCGGAAGGAGAGGCTTGGTAAGATCGGTGAGCCTGATTCCTAGCCTGGATAGCCATGGAGCAGGCACGGTCAAACCAAGGTTTAGGGGGAGAGAAAGTTTTTGTAGAAGAGGGGATGTACGCCTCCATTCCTGCAGTCATGATCTCGGCAACTTTTACAGCTACTCGATCAGGGTTGCGGGACCGAAAGCAGTATTCATCCCATGGGGAGTCAAAGAGAAAATTACGCAAATTTTCATATTGGGTTCGCTCGAAGTGCCAAAGACGGCGTTGAGTAGGAGGGATTGGTGGTGTGGGAGCAAAAATGGAAGAGACAGAGATCATGGAGTGGTCAAATTTACCAAGAGGGGAAAGCACAGAATAAGAGTAGTTTGAAGGGTTAGAAGTAAAAAATAGGTCAAGAGTGTTTGCAGCATGTTTGTGACGATCAGGAACGCGAGTAGGATGTTTGATAATTTGCTCCAGATCGTGAGTAATAGAGAAAGCAAGGGCCTTGCTTCCTCTCACATCAGTGTGAGAAGAATGAAGTCACTCACTGTGGTGTACATTGATGTCTATAATGTAGTGAACTTCGGCATGTGGGTGAGAAGATAGCAAGGCCTCATGGCACGAGTAGAGATATTCAAAGAAAGACACAAACTCGGTGGAGTTTGGAGAACAGTAGCAGAAGCAAAGGATGATAGTGGTAGTGGAGAGATAGACTTTTAGCCAGAGAACATCAAAGTCAGGAGATTCAAGGTTCATGAACCTCACAGTAGGAGTGTTAATGTTGCAGTAAGCACAGACCCCACCTTTGGAACGAAAACGAGTATACAGATTATAGTGGGAGATTTGGAAAGGGTCTGTCAATTATGTACTGTATGTTCTTTTGCCTCTCTAGACTCACCTTCTTCAATCTCCTCAGATCTAGGTTCGAATTATGTGTCCCAGCTTAAGTTGAAATCCACTTTAAGTCGGCTATCAGGAACGGAACCCTGATGTAAAGTGGGGACCTCCTTCTATATATATGTCTCTTTAATTTCGAGAGACTTCAGTAGAAAAGATATTGTTCTTTACTTTGAGGAACATATTTAAACAAGGGAGTTCAAATTATATATATATATATATATATATATATATATATATATATATATATATATATATATATATATATATATATATATATATATATATATATATATATATATATATATATATATATATATATATATATATATATATATATATATATATATATATATATATATATATACATATACATATACATATACATATATATATATATATATATATATATATATATATATATATATATATATATATATATATATATATATATATATATATATATATATATATATATATATATATATATATACACAGGGTATCCTCAATTTACATCAGGGTTCCGTTCCTGAAACGTGATGTAGCCCAGTTTTCAGCGTTAGTTGGAACACACCTGAATATAAACCTAGGTTCCCCACCTATGCTAAAAATAAACATTCTAAAACATAGAAAAATACTATAAGTTCGTAATCTAAAACATGAAAAATAGTTAAAGTACACTATACAGTACTGCATACCTTTACTCCTGTGGTTGGCTTGCACACTGGAAGGGGCATTGTAAGGAGAGGAAAGACATGCTTATAGGGATGAGAAGGCTGGAGAGACTGGGGCAGATGAGTGTGGAGAGGCAAGAGGACCTGCAGCAGATGATGCATCCAGCCAAAGTGCTAATAATCTCTCAATTTCAATCATGAGCCCACTACTGATTAATAGACTTCATAGGAGCACAACTATTCACATGTGTAAGGATGCAATCTTTATTCATAATTATTGCCATCACGGTCGAACGGCTTAACCCCTTGTGAGCGGCCAATGTTTATAGCAGTTTCTCTCTTTTCAGAGCATTTTACTATTTCTACTCAAACTTCCATGGAGAAAGCTTTCCTTTTTTTCGTAGCACTGACATTAGAATAATCACCAATTGGCTTGGGAGGCATATTACAGGTCAATAATATGCAAACACGAGCAAAATAAATAAAAAAGCAGATGAGCACAAAAACAATATGGCATACGAGAGTGAACTGGGTGATGCTTCTTCTTCTTCATCTCAGTCTAATGCCATGTGACGATGTATTTTTTCGCGATGCTCAACAAACTGTACAGCAGGAACATCGTATTTACGGTTATGTATTTCGTAGTTTTGTTAATGATTTATATCTAATTCTTTCAAATAACCAAATACATAAGCAAATCAATAAATAAAACCATTGACTTAAAACATACTTATACAAGAATTCCGCGTGACGACATACTCTTTCACCATGCTCAAAAAACTGTTTTGAATGAAGATCGTATTTATGAATATGTGTTGGGTAATTTTGTTAATGAATTCTATCTAATTCCTTCAAATAACCAAATACATACACAAATAAATAAATGAAACCATTAAATTGCTATATACGAATACAACAGTTCTAGGACAATTTGCCATAAGGACAATATGCCGTAAGACAAATTGCTGTACTAACCTAACTTAACCTAACCTATAATTGTCCTTGCGGTGAAATATTTGTCTTACGGCGAGTTGTCAACGGTGAATTGTTCGGCCAAGGAAAGCAACAATGCTGCTTGATGTGTATTCGTCCGCCATGCTCACAAGCAGTTCAGCATGCATAGTTTGTATTTACCACACAAGCCAAACAGGTCAAAAATTTATTTACAAAAAATTTATCAGTAATTCATGGGGTTGCCTTGTAACGAGAAAACATTGTAACTCAAGAACAGCATAAACCAAGGACTTCTATGCACACGCACTCAACCCTCAGTTTAACAGACTAATGTGGGGACCTCAGTCCTTTAAATCCAAATATTAGTTGTTTCCAATTTGGAGTCTGTAGTGACAACAATTAAAATATGAAAAGAAGAGGCATAATACTTTTAATCAAGCACTACATCAAGCTCAACATCCCATGTGACCATATAAAATACCTGTCCACTATAAAGATAAGTTTTCCTTAAGTTACCCAATAATTATTTTCTTTAACACTTACCTTTTACAAAACGTGAGTGTGTGCATATATATATATATATATATATATATATATATATATATATATATATATATATATATATATATATATATATATATATATATATATATATATATATATATATATATCAAATAAGCTCATTAATATCTGTGAAAACATGAACCATATTTTGCCCCTGACCGGGACTCAAACCTAGGACACATAATTACTGTGCCTTGGCACAGAAATTATGTGTCTTAGGTTCGAGTCCCTGTCAGGGGCAAAATATGATTCATATATATATATATATATATATATATATATATATATATATATATATATATATATATATGATTACCTAATTGTGATTACCTAATTGTGTTTACGGGAAAGAGCCCAAAGCTCGTATCTTCCCGTCTCCTGATCGGTTCCATTTTATACTTAGTGTGTTTGTGTGTGTGTGTGTGTGTATGTGTGTGTGTGTGTGTGTGTGTGTGTGTGTGTGTGTGTGCGTTTGTATACAGAGGGCTCCCAATTTATGACAGGGTTCCTTTCTTAAGAGCTGCCGAAACCCGGATTGCATCGTAAGTCGGAAAACACTTAAATTCGAACCTGGGTTCCTCACCAATGCTAAAAACAAGTACTTTCAAACACAGAAAAATAATTAAAGTTCTTAATTTAAGGCATAAACATAGTAAACTTACACAGTAAAAGTACACTACTCAGTATTGCTCACCTGTACTACTGTGGTTGGTTTGCATCTGGATGACTTGATAACTTCAGCCCCCTTATCCAACTTAGGATCAAAAGGCTTAACACCCGCGAATGAGCACAAGAATAATAATATGGCATGCGAGCGGGAAGTGGACGATGCTTGTTCTTCCCCCTTTTCCAATTTTCATGGCATTAAACAATCTTATTGGCTTCTCCTGAATCAACAGGAGGCTCATCGTTGAAAGTATGTAATCACAGCGAATGAGCACGATGAACAATATTGCAGAGAAGAGGGTCAGGTTCAGGTTGAAAAACAATGCCTTTTCAACGGTATTTCTTGTAAAAATGCATTCTTATTGTTCTTATTGTGATGTCCTTTCGGTTTCTATCTTCCTCCAAAATTTATATTTGTTCTTGTTTTGTAAAAGAAATTAACAGATGCTGGTCTGTTGTCATATAACTTTTCTTCATTATCATTTCTATTTCCATTTGGTGTAAACTCTTAAACTTGACTTTTCTTGTACTTCATATTATCCAATTGCTAATATCATTGCTTTTAATTTTTCTTTTTATATCTTGTTTTGTAACAGACTTCAGTTTTCATAGGTGCTTTTACTTTATCCATAAGCACTTTAATTGATATTGCCCAATAATCCTTTTCCATGCTTCGTTTTCGGCTATTACTCTTGTCATGACTTCGTTTCTTTGATTTTCTTCTACAATACTTGATGACGTATTCCAAAGGCCAACCTCAACAAACTTATTCTCATACAGATTGTATTTAGGGCTATATATTTGTCAATTTTATGAATAAATTAAATCTAATTCTTTCAGATAACCAAATACATAAATAAATAAATAAATAAATAAAACCGTTAACTTCATATACACAAATACAAGAATGCCGCGTGACTACTCTTTCGCCAACCTCAACAAACATTTTTGCATAAAGATCGTATTTACGGCTATGTACTTGGTAATTTTGTAAATAAATTAAACCCAATTCATTAATATAACCAAATACAAAAATAAATAAATAAATAAAGCTATTAACTTTATATATATATATATATATATATATATATATATATATATATATATATATATATATATATATATATATATATATATATATATATATATATATATATATATATATATATATATATATATATATATATATATATATATATATATATATATATATATATATATATATATATATATATAAAGAACAGATCTTCGACATATGTAGTCGTTTGGCAGGCTCAAAATCTGTTCAGTGCATGAAGTTTGTATTTACCACACAAGCCAGGTAGGTGTACAAATTGATTTATCAATAATTTATGGGCCTATGTCATAATAGTGGTAACAAGAACAACATATATATATATATATATATATATATATATATATATATATATATATATATATATATATATATATATATATATATATATTGGGTTTCAATATTATTATTATTATTATTATTATTATTATTATTATTAGTAGTAGTAGTAGTAGTAGTAGTAGTAGTAGTAGTAGTAGTAGTAGTAGTAGTAGTATTATTATTATTATCATTATTATTATTATTATTATTATTATTATTATTATTATTATTATTATTATTATTATTATTATTATTATTATTATTATTATTATTATTTTTATTATTATTATTATTATTATATCACCACCACCACCATCACCATCATAATTATCATCATCATCATTATCATCATTATTATTGTTGTTGTTATTATTATAATCATTGTTATTATTATTATTCTGCTCTAAAAACTCTTTGAAATATATACAGTACATAAGTAGATTCATATCATTGCCATAGTGGTGAAACATCTCTACACCTTAAAGACCTTTTGATCCGCAATTTTCTTTACTTCTAAATGGTAAATACGGAAGAAAATGTGGTCAAAAATATAAGAAAGGCCTAAAGTATACTGAAGATGTGTAGATGATATATTCATATTCATCAATAGCCTTGGGAGCTCATGGAACTCAGGAGTAAAGTTAAATAGCAAGTCATAGTAATAAATATTACCCAAAAGCTCAGTGCAGAAGGTGCACTCCCTTAGAAATATACCTCAAAGTAAAGAATAATACCCTGTCTATCAAAGTCTACAGTAAAAAAAAACTTTGAAATATGTCAGATTCAATACAGTGAGTGTCCTTAGAAATATAAGTCAATAGTAATAAAGGCTTACATCAAACGAGCTATTATACACTGTCCAGACTGGCAAGGAATGCTTGCTGAATGTTTTTCACAAGCTCTTATCAGTAATGATTTCTACTTTACTAAAGCAATAAATTCTTAAATAAAAAAGCATTTACATAATTGGCTTAGCATGCATAAAACAACCAAACTATCTGAAGAAGTTACAGATGCACAAAATATAAAACTGTATTATAAAGATGTAATAAATAGTAATTACAATAAAGAAGACAGTAATGAAAGATATAAGACGAGAAGTAAAAGTAGTGCTATTTAAAGAAAATATTAATTTATATTATTTTATAATACAAATAAGAATCGGAAATAAGCAGTATCGTATGGCATACCTTTTCCTGCAAGAGATGTTGGGTACTAATGCCCTTTCCTCAATAAAGAATGCAGTCTTCAGCCATCTTGCACTAGATTGACAACAACTAAACTACCCAGATGATTAACTTGCCACTTGCAAGCAAGTACCTCACATCACCAAATCATGAATAAACATCAGACTTCCATCACACGAGAAATGTTGCAGGAAAATACAAAAGTCCTACATAAAGAAAAGCATTTTTAGCACCTGCAAAATCTGAATGCTGTCTATGTACGCAAACTGGCCCCTTCCATGAATGTACAGGCACAGGTTTCTATTACTCTGCCAACCATGAAATGAGAATGAAATCATAAAAGAACCACTAAACTTTTGGAGTCCACTTTGCCTAGCGATTGGGAGGATGGATTACAACTGATATGAAAGAAGTCCTGAGGATCAACTCAGGTATTCCATGGTCAGATCCCAGGACACCATTCCTCCCCAAGGAATCTGTGCGTCCTTTGAACAAGATATTTGAATTTGAAGATGGGGTGAGGTGAAAGAGCAATTTCAGAATTATACCTTTTAATGACTGAGAATGCTAGCCTCAGAAGATATTGGAGGAATTTATTTTTCTCCAGCTACTGTATAGCATATATATATATATATATATATATATATATATATATATATATATATATATATATATATATATATATATATATATATATATATATATATATATATATATATATATATATATATATATATATATATATATATATATATATATATATATATATATATATATATATAACTTCTCCCCAAACTGTTTTCCGTTTTTGATGTCGGCTACCCCGCAATTTAAGGGGGAAACAGCCAAGGTATATGTATGTATGTATATATATATATATATATATATATATATATATATATATATATATATATATATATATATATATATATATATATATATATATATATATATATATATATATATATATATATATATATATATATATATATATATATATATATATATATATATATATATATATATATATATATATATATATATATATAT
>JAXCGZ010007854.1:55000-67500 GCA_037179515.1 Halocaridina rubra | reverse complement strand
TACATGATGTAGACCTTCTGAAATACCCAACTTAGACTCACATAATTCGTTCCCATGGCTCCCAGGTCTAAGAATTTTGTAAATCCACCCATCCTAGTTCATATATTTGCTTGTTTTCTTCCAACAGCTCCAAAGTAATAAGTAGTATTATAATCTATTTCTTTTTGGTGAATTTGGTTGTGCAGTGGCTACAGCACTCAACTCTGGAATCACAGCCCCGAAATCGAGCCAACTGCAGGGCATTAGGAATGCCATCCAGTCTTAATTCATCAGCTTCAACCTGTCCGTGTCCATCCTTACAATGGGGATTAATAGTGACACAAAGCAGCAAACACAGTGTGCTTCCTTTTGAGTGGCTTTGAAACTACATAATTATTTTCTAGACTAGGAACTTATCCACATCACTAAGATTCAATATGTTAACTTATCTAACTCATAACTAAATCAATGACCAAAGCAACTTGAACAGTTTTTCCCCTGAAACAATTAGAACTCTGAAAGTTAATGAGTCATTAAGCTCCCCCATCCTTCCAAATTATATAATACCACCAAATACACTATTACCATAAACTGGTATATAATATCACTGACACCATTAAGAATAACATATGTAATCATAAATATGAGCCCTCAATTCCCTCTTCAAACACATGTCTGGTGAGGACATGATTAAATATAATAATTGTAAATTATATCTTGAACTTAGAATTAAAAAAGCACCTGTTAAAAGTCTCTCTGTATGATCAATATAGTGTTGTTGCATACCACAGTTGGTTTACCATACTTACTCCTGAGCATTCATTTTGGATTATCTGAAAAAATGTCAAAACTTTGTACAAACTGATGGTACAAATTAAATAATGCTTTGTACTGTTTAGATTTATGTGTGCAAAAAAAATAAGTACAGACGCACCCTGCTTACGAACAACTGAGTTACGAACATTTGCAGATATGAACGAGAATCTGTCTATTAGCAACTCATGCCTTAATGTATGTATTACTTTACTGTACTTTATAATTACTATACTATTACTGTATTAAAAGTCATTAATACTCTATACTTTATTTTTGTGTTTTAGTTAAGTGTCTTTAGCCAAAGCACTGTGCAATACTACATATGTATGTATTGCACAGTACTTTTATTTTACCTAAGTTCAACTTATAAACAATTCTACTTTTGAAGTGACTTCTGGGACCTAACTCATTCATAAGTATGGGAGTGTCTGTATCTCATTAAATTGGCACAACAGGAGAATTTCAATACTTTGTAATTAACTATTAATGGCAGACAGAAATTGCATAGATAGTTTTTGAACACACTATAGTTTAATTGATAGTAGGATAATCTATTACAAATAGCAGAGTGTGAGATGCTAAGTCTGTTACCAGGATCATCAACTTACGAATAACAGTTGAGACACTTATAGCCCTGTACACTTATATTGTAATTTAAGATTTGTATATGGTGATAGTACCCAGTTGAAACATGTTCCAGAATAGATGAAAATTAAACATTTCCCATATTTACTATAAAGAATTCAATTGATACTATGATACTCATGGGACAAGGATCAGTGTTACTAGGTTAGCATATTTGTCATAAAATGAAGCAAGTATCTCAAACAGCCATAGTTAAGTGATAATAATCTGTTTATGTAGTGACAAAACTGTAAAAGTCAAATCATGAAATTACACTTCAATCAAAAAGTGCCTTTCTACAAATGTTCTCTTGGTACATATGTTTGTTCTCTTCCTCTGATGCTCAAGCATTTTTATCACCATTAGCCTTTATTCTAATGGGGGTATACACACATGCTGAGACTATAAGGGGATTAAGGCTGGATGATCTTCATACCGCCCTTCGGTTGGCTCATACCCATATTAGTCACTCCTCAACTATCAAGCTCTACCACAGAGATACCGCAGCCCCCATTCCTTTAGTGCTCAAAACTAAAAGAAAAACAATATGAGATATCCAACTGAAATATGAGACCATAACCTGTGTCAAAATAATGTAGACATCTAGTATGAGAGATGGGAGAAACAGTAAGAACATTTTACTTTGTAAGTCCTTTTTGTGCATGCATACATTACAGAGGACTGAAAATTATCTCTATTCTCATGAGCATGTGACCAGCAATGAAGGTTTTGTTTTCATGCTGTTTAGCGTGGTTTTCATTGTATAAATATGTGCTAATAAAGCTTAAAAGTTAATATAATGCTCGTGTCCACTAAACTATGGTCCCTCTATACCATTTTTCCCTAGATTTAATACCCTCACTGATAACCAGTTAGTCAGAACTGAATCTGATAGTAAGTAGGCGAGTACCTGCACACACACACACACACACACACACACACACACACACACACACACACACACACACACACACACACACACACACACACACACACACACACACACACACACACACACACACACACACACACACACACACACACACACCACACACACACACACACACACACACACACACACACACACACACACACACACACACACACACACACACACACACACACACACACACACACACACACACACACACACACACACACACACACACACACACATATATATATATATATATATATATATATATATATATATGTACACATATATATATATATATATTTATATATATATATATATATATATATATATATATATATATATATATATATATATATATATATATATATATATATATATATATATATATATATATATATAGTTATATATAGTTATATACAGTTATATATAGTTATATATATATATATATATATATATATATATATATATATATATATATATATATATATATATATATATATATATATATATATATATATATATATATATATATATATATATATATATATATATATATATATATATATATATATATGTATATATATATAAATATATATATATATATATATATATATATATATATATATATATATATATATATATATATATATATATATATATATATATATATATATAAATATATATATATATATATATATATATATATATATATATATATATATATATATATATATATATATATATATATGAATGATTATGGCTACGTAAGGAAATGGAAAGAAATATTTTGATATCCTTAATACTTAGTACTTTCAATTGTATTACTTATCTTTAGAGGAATCTGATTTATACAAACAATTGAAGGGATTTATATTCACACAGAAAACAAGAGAAAAAGAAAACTTAGCAACTCAACAAAGGAAATCGGTTAATTGACCAAACAATACAGGCAGAAAGTTTTAGTTTTTCCTGTGGGCAAGGCAAGGTGTGAAACCAGGTAACCGAGACATGGTCAATAGTGAGAGGAGACGAGATCATATTAAATTTCTAAAGATAGTAACAATAAACAAATCACTCTAACTTTAATAATGATAATAATAATAATAATAATAATAATAATAATAATAATAATAATAATAATAATAATAATAATAATAATAATAATAATAATAATAATAATAATAATAATAATAATAATAATAATAATAATAATAATAATAATAATAATGATAATAATAATAATAATGATAATAATAATAATAATTATATTAATAATAATAATAATAATAATAATAATAATAATAAATGTTTATAATAGAAATAATTCCAACAACAACACTGATGAGAATAATATAAACAATTATCACAAAAACCAATAATAATGTGAATGATAATATTCAAAATACTAACAGTAATATTATTCCAGAGATAATAATGTAATAGCAATTATGAAATGATAATAATAACGTTACAATAAGAGTAATAATAAGATAAATAATTAATAATAACAAAAATAGACTTAAAAATGAATAAATTATAAATACACAAGAATATTATGTTATTTACAAAAATTACTTTTTTGAACGAATGAAGTATGCTTGATAATATGGGATCAATTACATATAAACCATGACTTAAGTTAATATTGCAATGCTCGGTTAATAATTGCAGATTCCAGTGACAATATCCTTCTTTCTTACTAAAATAAAAGCATTGTTCCAGTCACAATGGTGACTGCAATAAGCATATTGCTTGAACAAAGCCCTGGAAGACTGACAATTCAAACGTTATATTTATGTTGATTGTCACGAAATTCTAATGATTGGCTAGTCTGGCCAACATAACTCTAATCACAATTCTTACATGGAATCTTTATATATAATATTAGAAGTGGATATAGGACTATGTTTAATAAACATATTGCAAAAAGTATTTTTATATTTGAAAACTAATCAGACATTTAATGTTCTCAAAATCTTGACTTAGCTTTGACATCCCTGGAAATATGTCATAACTAGGGTAGTGTTAAAATTCGAAACAACATTACTAATGGGGAGGGATGGTCTATTAAATATGCGTTTTGCAGCACTGAAGCAGATATTTAAGAACCAACTGGGATAACAAAGATTTTTTCCAATATCAATGATTTAATCAAACTGGGCATCAAGAAATTCCGGGCTTACAATACGTAAACCTTGGAGAAACATTGAAGAAAGATAAATTTCTTTTAAGATCATGACCAGAATACAAATGCACATAAGATAGATTATTTGTGGGTTTTCTAAAAATATCAAACCTCAATGAAAAAGGTTTTCTATGTAGCAAAATGTCTAAGAATGGCAAGCTATTATTATTTTCTTTTTCTAACGTGAATTTAATAGGGGTAACAAAATTATTCAACTCAGACAAAAACTCATGAACATTAATATCAGTACGGGAAAAAAATAGTAGATTATCAACATGACGAAACCAATGAAAATTAGTATTTATAGGGACAATACCCTGAAAAAAAAATTCCATATAAAGATTAGAAAGAAGAAGAGAAAAGGGATTTCCCAATGCCACACCGAAAGTCTGTTGATAGTATGTATCGCCAAAAACAAACTTGCAATCTGCAACACAAAGGTGAATGAGCTGTAAAATGTTCAGTGTTTCTCCGAGCATTACATACGGTAAGCGCAGAATTTCTTGATGCCCTGTTTGATAAAGCCATCGATATTAGAAAAGATCTTTGTTACCTCAAATGGTTCTTAGATATCTGTTTCGGTGCTGCAAAACGCATGCTTCATTGGCTATCCCTCCCCTATAGTAATTATTATTTTAATAGTACCCCAGTTATTCACTATTTCCAGGGATGTCAAAGCTTTGTCAAGATTTTGAGGACATTATATATCCGATTAGTTTTCAAATATGAAAATACTTTTTGCAATATGTTGATTAAAAATAGTCCTGCTTACACTTCTGATATAATATATAAAATTCCATGTAAAGATTGTGATAAGTATTATGTTGGCCAGACTAGCAAATAATTAGAATTTCGTGTCATTCAACTTAATACATAATAACGTTCGAAATTGTCAGTGCCATGTCCAAGCATTATGCTGATTGCAATCACTATTTCAACTAGAATTGTGCTTCTATTTTAGTAAGAGGTAAGGATATATTACTAGAAACATCTTGGAATCTGCATTAATTAACTTAACCGAGCACTGAAATATTTACATAATACATGGTTTATTTGTAATTGATCCCCTATTATAATGTATAGTTCATTCAAGTTTGAAGAAAAAAAAATAGAAATAACATAACATCCTTCTGTATTTATAATTATTTGATTTTTTTCTTTTGTTTTTGTTTTTATTAATTATTTACTTATTGCTATTATTGTACAATTATTATTATTTCATGATTACTATTATATTATTATCTTTATAATAATAATATTATTAGTTTTTTAATATTACCATTCTTAGTATTTATTGTTTACAATATTTTTTATCATTATTGTTGTTCTTATTATTGCATTGTTAGTATTATTTATATTATAATAATTGTTATCATTATATTTATCATCATTATTATTATTATTATTATTATTATTATTATTATTATTATTATTATTATTATTATTATTATTATTATTATTATTATTATTTTTATTATTATTATTATCATTATTATTATTATTATTATTATTATTATTATTATTATTATTATCATTATTATTATTATTATTATTATTATTATTATTATTATTATTATTATTATTATTATTATTATTATTATTATCATTATTATTAAATTATTATTATTATTATTATTATTATTATTATTATTATTAGTAGTAGTAGTAGTAGTAGTAGTAGTAGTAGTAGTAGTAGTAGTAGTAGTAGTAGTAGTATTGTTATTATTATTATTATTATTATTATTATTATTATTATTATTATTATTATTATTTTATTGTTATTATTATTATTATTATTATTATTATTATTATTATTATTATTATTATTATTATTAAAGTTAGTGTGATTTTTTATTGTTTCTTTCTTTAGAAATTTAATGTTTCACGTTTCCTCCCATTACTGGCCGTATCTCTGTTACCTAATTTCACACCTTGTCTTGCTCATGGTAAAAACAAAAACTTTTCTTTATTGTTTTGGTCAGTTAACTGATTTCCTTTGTTGAATTACTAATTTTTCTATTTTTCTTGTTTTCGGTATGTATTATATTCGCTTCATTTGTTTGTATACATCTAAAGATATGTAATACACATGAAAGTACTAATTACTAAAGATCTCCAAAAAAAAAAAATCTATTTTCTTACGTAGCCATGTCCATTCACATTTACAAAATTCACGTGTGTCTCGTGAATTAGCATATATATATATATATATATATATATATATATATATATATATATATATATATATATATATATATATATATATATATATATATATATATATATATATATATATATATATATATATATATATATATATATATATATATATATATATATATAATTTGTATACATATGTAAGTGTTACTGAATAGGTTGTACCAATTCCTTTTAACTATGTCATTATGAGATTTCCATACGTACTTTGTATATTACTCTAATAAACTACATTGTAAGAAAGATTTTTATTTGTAGCCAAAATAAGAGAAAGGAAACGACATAATTTATAACCTAATTATTCCTTAGGAATACTTGGATCTCCTGTGGTAGTGTGACCGTTTGAAAGTAACAGCAGTACTCAGCGCTACCCACATTGCGTGTCATAAGTTAGGTGGATAGGTGGATAATATATGGGAAGTATGGCACACAAATACTTACACGCATTTCAATCATCTGGATTTAAAAGGCTCTCCATGGCTTCATCCCTTTATTGGCCTATCCAATATTTTGGATGTATATTAAGTCCAACCTTTCTAAACTTTTCGCTGTTCTCTTCTCATCCTATATTTCTAGGATAAATGTGTAGACCAACCAAGCCATTTTTGCATGAATCTAAATCTTATATGCTCTTGAAACATTTCACAAACTATTACATGAAAGCACCTGACAACAGTAAAATTATTTTTCAAATCTGAATTATGAGTCAAGACCTCTTTACTTTGTAGTAATTCCGAACTTACTACAATCCAGTCTTGGCTAGCAATGGTACATATCTCTCCTTTCACATCCTATCACTTCAAATTGACCAGTATGGTTTAGCTTCCCTGCTACAGGATTGATGCGTATTCCCAATTATCAAATATAATCACATTCTTCAAGTACCAAAAGATATTCTGACGTCGAGATTTCATATATCAATATATCTACTGCATCTCACTACCCTAATCTATTCCACATAGGACTTAGAATCTCCTACTGCATAACCTACAAAGCACCTTTGTTAACCGTTGAAGTTCTGCCTCTACATAAGCTACTGTTGCTCACTTTTCATCTGATAACTTCTTTCACATTATAATATCTCCTTCCTAATATTTTTCCTATTGCTCCTTGTCAGTATTTGTTTCTACATTTCTTATGACTGTATTTATACACAGAATGAACAAGCATTTTGACAAAACACATCCACGTCATGTCCAAGCGATTACTTCAAACCACCCACTCTCTTTCTGACTTATTCCTAGATATGCCAGTACATCGTAATTGTAGTTTTTATTTTTTTCAACCATGGCATTATATGCAACTACATAAATAACTACACCTTCCTCAACAACTTTTCAAATTTATCATTTTAGATAAATACTTATACAACTGACCTTGTTTGATCCAACAGAGTTAGTCAAGACCTGTATATAGACACTTTCCCTATTCAACAAGACCTGGAGCAATTAGATGATCCCTATGCGAAGAACAATCCAGTATACTGACACTTCTCACTATTCAATACTGCCTGGAATACATAGCTGAATGATCCCTATATAACAACAAACAGTACTGTATACAATAACTTTCCCTATTTAATCTTGCCTGGAAAATATAATCGGATGATCCCTATTCAAAAAACAATCCTGTATACAGACACTTTCCCTAATGAACATTGCTTAGAGCACACAGATGACCCTAATATAAAGAACACTCCTGTATACAGACAGTTTCCGTGTTTAGCACATCTTGGAATACTTAGTTAGGTGATCCCTATAAACAGTCCATTGCTTGTACAATGGAAGAAAGTTTACTGATAGTTTGTTATTTTTTCCCATGTGGAACCAACCTTTTAACAGGCTGAACAAACAATTCATCACATCTCGGATCTTATAAAGAAATGTTGTAGTCATTATTTACATATGTCGCCTTACCATACAGTACTGATCTTTTATAGAGTTTTATGATTTAGTCTCCTTGTCTCTTACCTACTCAGGCTATAAGTCTACTTCCTACCTTTCCAGACATGTTACCACTTTTACTGAATTTTTCTCCACATTTCATATACATACATAGATATATACATATGTATGTGCGAGCGTGCGTGCATGTGTGCGTACGTGTATGCATGCTTGTGTGCATGCGTGCGTGCATACATACATACATACATACATACATACATACATACATACATACATACATACATACATACATACATACATACATACATACATACATACATACATATACAATGGCGTAATCCCCTAAGTAGAGGGATTGACCAAGTCAAATCAAGCACATTCACCAGAAGCTAATATACCTCAATCACTCCTCTATGCTCCTTTAGGATAAAGAGCTGCCACAATCACCCCCACTAACCTGCTTGGGTTATCCACAGGGTAAGTGAGCAAGGATCTTCTGCAATAAGGCCAAACAGCTGCAGTTGGTTTTCCCCCACCGCTTCATCTCATGGTAAGCCTCACACACTTTTCACAGTTCCCCAAAATACTTCTTTTAACTTTGCTTAACTACATTTGAATATTTTTCATAAAGGAGAGTTGCATTGACTATTTTGTCCTTACTAAAATTAATTATTAAGAATTCAACCTACATAAAATGGTGTACTCACTGCGTTTACTGAGATGCCAAAAGTCTCCATTTTAAGGATTGTAGTAACTTCTTTTTATCCCAAAGTGGTTTTTTTCAAAGAGAAAGGATTTATAAGCTACCTTGAAGAAAGTCAAAACCTCCTTGAGGAGAAACTGAGCAGTATATCCAATATCCTTTTCCCTCCCGTTACTGTCTCCCTGCCTTCCTTTCTTTCTATCCTTACTTCATTAAATATTGCTATCTTAAGTTTTTATTCTCATCAAAATCCTTCTACATGAGGCGTCAGGTAGAGGGTTCGCGCCCCGCCACGGTCTGAGGCTAGCAAGGGAATGCACTCAGGGTAACGAGTACATCTGCCAAAACAAGTCCTTCGCAAGAAGGTAACCGTCCTAACCCTTGGTAGAAAAGGGAGTCCGTGACGTAAAATCGGAACATATATTCTCAGTGGTAGAACAGGCAAGTTTGGAACTAACTAAAGTGTGTTTGAGCTCACCATAGGACATTAGAAAGAGCATTCACTCTTGATTCCTCAGCTCCAACCTGTCTGGTTCCACTACCCTTCGAAAGGGGATTAAAAGTGACACAAACGGCAAACAACATTAACTTTCCACTACATTTAATGAACTTCCTAGTATTCCTTTCAATCAAGAACCTGCTTTTTTAAGTACTCTATATTGCCCTCTACTTCCTCACCTATCCACTAACTTCCTCATTCTACCATTCACACACCCTTCTCTTTCTTCTTCCTGTTCTTCTTGGGAACATTACCTTTACAGTTTCATACTCTGAGTTCTTAAAAAGCTTACTCTGTCTCAACATATTGCACTTACCATTCTCTCCATTCTTCTGCTTTTTTCCGAAGGATTTCTTTAAGCTTTGTACTTAAGTCAATATATTGCTTACTTTCTTTAATTCTTCCATTCTTAGCTTTATCTCCACTAGTAAATGGTCATTCTTAACCACAGCTACAACATGTCATCATCAAATTTGTTGGCTTCTCTCATCACGGGTTACCACAGCATGCGTTCTCCTGTCACATCTCAAACCTTCATATCCTACCTCACCATATCCATAAACCTCCTCTTAGGGCTACCTCTACCTCTCCTGCCTGGCAGCTCCAACCCCAGCATCCTTCTCTCAACGTACCCTTCATCCCTCCTCAGAATGTGACTCAAGCCATCTCAGTCTCGCCTCCCTCGCCATATCCCCAATCGTCAATCCAGCTCTGTCCCTCTAACATAATCATCTTTAATCCTACACTATGGCACATATGCGTCTATATCTAGAAAATAACCATCAACTTTTACTTAACGCCATACAGTCACTCTCAGTTGTCCATTTTTCTAATTCCTTAGCACACTACCACTCTCTTTTTACAAAAATCTATTAGCTAGTTTTGTTCTCGATTTACTCTCAACATTTATATCATTCACTTATACATTTAGATTTCTACGATGATATTAGCTACTTAATTCAATTAATTCTATCCAAAAATAATTCCATCTTCTAAAAAGATTTGCTCTTCTATTCACAGCCATCTATATTTGCCAACCTGTACTTTCACATATATCAGTTTCATGATATTTTGCTCATTATACACAAATCAGTAGTTCTTTGCTAATCAGTATGGACACTTTTCGAGGACTTGCGTCTTCTTCTTTTTACTTAGCTTTCCTTAACACTTCTTAATATCAAGGTATGCAATTTTCAGTCAAGAAATATTTTCCCCATCTCATTTGAAAAATTTTAATCTGTCGTTAATTTTTTTTTCTGTTCCGGTTTTACGTCAAGGACTCCCTTTTCTACCAAGGGCTGGGACGGTTGCCTTCTTGCGAAGGACTTGTTTTGGCAGATGTAATCGTTACCATGAGTGCATGCCCTTGCTAACCTCAGACCGTGACGGGGCGTGAACCCTCGACCTGACGCCTCAGAGTCGCGGACGCTACCGCTTGAGCCACGGTGACTGTCGTTAATTATGACACATAAATGTGTAAACCGCAATATCTTATTTCATATGAAATGGGGAAAATAGGTTTGCTTATTTGCAAAAGAGCAAACAAATAACAAGCATTCATCCCCCCCTTCAAATGAATAGCATACCGAAACCATATATATATGTGTATTATAATCGATGTTAGAACAATCTGTTATTCCTCAAATCTTTTCGTTGTTTCGTAGCAAGGAAACAACCCTTCAGCTCAAACTCTTCTACCCCTTATAATAGTGTAATTGAAAAACTACTGAATATGGGGATTATGAGGGTGGTTTCTTAAATAATAATAATAATAATGATAATCCATCTATATACATGAGCAATTTTTCCCTTGTAAGAGAAGTGGCTAAGTCAAGGCAAAATACTCCAACTCTTTGGGAAGAGAAAATACAGAGGGGATTCCCATTCCACTCGCTCCGTCCCATTTAATCGACTCTTACGACACACGAAGGAAGGATACAATAATAATAATAATAATAATAATAATAATAATAATAATAATAATAATAATAATAATAATAATAATAATAATAATAATAATAATAATAATAATAATAATAATAATAATAATAATAATTATAAAAATAATAATAATAATAATGATAATAATAATAATAATAATAATAATAATAATAATAATAATAATAATAATAATAATAATAATAATCATTATCATCATTATCATTATCATCATCGTCATCATTATCATCATCATTGTCATCATCATCATCGCTATCACTATCATTATCATTAAAGGGTATATTAGTGTACAATGATGTCCAGAATATTCCTTGGGCTGAAGTATATATCGGTATCATTCAAATTTGAAACAGCAAGCACATGCAAGCAGCAGACTTGCACAAATGTACTGAAGGGGAGGAAGTCAACTGGGACCTAAAGAAACCTGATGTGGATGGTAAAAACATCTGGCTGTATTTAGAAGTTAAGGCAACGTTCTAATTTAAGTGAAAATCCTTTATAATACTTTTACATTAATACCTAGTTAAAATCCTTTTTAATATATCACCTAACATATTATGCAATGAAATACTGTGCAGAGCAAATTTATCTGTATAATTATGAGTAGAGTGAAAAAATATTTGCAATATTCTAATATAATTGAATATGTGTGTGATGGTTAGTTTTAATTCAAAAAC
>JAXCGZ010007854.1:35000-37500 GCA_037179515.1 Halocaridina rubra | reverse complement strand
CAAGGAGATCCATCTTATGCAACCAGCAGAATTCAAGAGTCTTATATTATGTCTTGGAACCTTCCACACTGTCAAAACACTGCTAAAATGCACGGGAAAGAGTTTGGAAGGAAGTGTTGTGGAGTATGTGTGGCTAGAAGCAGGAGTCTATGGGCTAAGAGTACTTCAAAACTCTATTCTTAACGGAGGTCACTACAACCGTTCACTGGATGCATAGAAACTTCTGGCTGAGTCAATGCAACGCCTACTGAACAAGAAGTTCTTTATGGAGAAAGGAATTACGAGTTACTCTCAAGATCTAGATATCTTAGGTGAGCTAAAGAAAAGCACTGTCACTGTAAATACAATAGAGAGTAGAAGATCCATGGAGGAGTTCCATATGTCGTCATCCAATCTAGTTGGTGATCTGAAGAATTTTGTAGAGGCAAGATCTTCCACAAAGGAGAACTTCCAATTCTGGTGTCAGTTTTTGGAACGGCATGAAATAACTCTTAATCTTATGCGAGCTCACCGTGAAGGATTATGACTGTTGCATCTTGATGCTATGCAACATGCGCTTTATGAGTTTGCTGCTTGTGATTCCACTAATTATCTTTGATGGGGTACAATGTAACTAGAGGATGCAAGAAACCTACCTAAAACAGCTCCCACATTTTTTTTAACTTCTCTGAGGGACATTCTTTCTCAATTAAGGACAGGCCTGGGCGTTTCTCAGCAGCTGGTGGTGATCAGAAGCTTGAGCAGACAATCAACCTCTCATCAATGTGTAGTGATGATGTCACTGGACATGCACAACAGAAGCAATACATCGCTCAATGAAATGATGGCTGTGAAAAACTTGCACCGTGAATATGCTGGTATCCATGAGAGCACATCTGAGGTATGGCACCATTATGAATCATCACAGGCAACTACAAACAGACAAGAAGGACACGATCAAAATAGGATGAAGTTTATTGAAGAGAGAGGGTCACCATTCTCAGCAGATTGTCCCACAGAGCTACACAACTTTGTGACAAAGCAAGTGATGACAGAAAAAATTAGAAAGGATGTCCTGAATGCACCTGAAGAAGGTAAAAAGAAATACCAGGCTTTTCACAGCGAAAGAATCATAAAAAAAACTGCCCAACTGAGAGATACTATTCACACAGGGAACCTGAAAACCTTGATCTCCAACAAAGATAAACCCAAGAAAACAGTCAAAAAAGTGATCAGAGCCATGAATATGACTGAAAAATCAATTGAAGTAGTTACAGATAGAGGTCTCGGTACAGATGTTCTTCTGACATATGATGTTGTACCTTCTCCCATGC
Source organism: Halocaridina rubra (assembly GCA_037179515.1). NCBI lineage: Eukaryota > Metazoa > Arthropoda > Malacostraca > Decapoda > Atyidae > Halocaridina > Halocaridina rubra. Next base: position 36,187 of record JAXCGZ010007854.1, on the reverse strand, counting down.
TGTTTGGTGATGATGGGCTCGTGACCAAACCAGATAAGGGCCAACTCATTCGTGAGTATTGCTACCAGCAAAAAGCTCAGCCTTCCTTATTGATGTCATGACAACAATCCGCAGAGTGCCTCTATCTGGACTCCCAAGTTTCTCTGATCTGCTACAAGTTTGCAGAAATGAATGACATGTATGATCACTATGGCAAATGTGATTACATATTTGACATTTACAATGACAATCCATCGGTGAAAGATAGAGAGAGGTTGCGGAGATGCAACACGGCTCCAGTAGTACTTAGCTCAATTGAGCTCTCAACACCAACTCCCAAGGATATGACATCATTCTGGCCATCACGCCAAAACATAGTGCAGCTGGAAACACAAATCTATGGATACTTGCATGAGAGGCCTTCAGAAACACATGGAGAGCTGACCATTCTCAGCTAGCTATGCATGGACAGTAATGAATGGCAGTGTATAGCGATCCACAGTGGAACAGAATATATGCAGTCCCAAGTTGAAGAAGCTGATCTCCGCATACCCATGCACATACTAGATTGTCTCCGAGCAGGTTACAAAACATGCGATGTTGTATCCAACGATACTGATGTAATAGTTGCCCTGCTATTTCATTTGACTACCTTTCTTCAAGAGGGTCTTCAGGAACTGTGGGTAAGGGCAGGGAGAGGCAACACTACTCATTTTGTCCCTCTTCACATTTTGCATGCAAGATTGGGCCCTCGAATGTGCACAATATTTCCAGCGCTACACAGTCTCACAGGATTTGACATCACCATTAAAATATGCACAAAGAAAGCAGCTCCCAAGGCCGAACCTGTGGTTAACTTGCAAGGATTTGGCGTAAATGCTCCCTAGTTTCTTCACTGATCCAGCAGGCAGAACAGTACTTGGTGCATGTCGTAGATGTTGGAAACAAGTCCAGCAATTTTGTCCAACTTCGAGCACATCAGTTTCACTTCTCAAAGTCAGCTTCATATCAGAATCTGCTACTGAGAACTCAAGGTTTGACACCTCACATCTACCGTGCATTTTTCAATGCATATATCACCATGCATGCTCTTAACAGGAATCTCCACATCAGAACAGCAGATCCAGATCCACTAGATTATGATTTTGCACATGAGAATGAAAATCTTCTTCCTTCGACATCATGGATATCTTTGGAGCTGCATTGGA
>JAXCGZ010007854.1:17500-27500 GCA_037179515.1 Halocaridina rubra | reverse complement strand
CCCTTTTTAAGATTTCAGGAATTCTATCAATGTCACCAGTAAGCATAATCTGGGTGTCATCAGCATACATAACAAGTAGGCAATCTCTTATAAATTGAGGTAAATCATTAACATATATTAAGAAAAGCAGAGGACCCAAAATTGAACCCTGAGGAACGCCAAAACTGATATCTAAAGAAGAAGAAGAGAGAGAGAGAGAGAGAGAGAGAGAGAGAGAGAGAGAGAGAGAGAGAGAGAGAGAGAGAGAGAATTTGTGAAAAGGTAAAGATAACAGTATGAAGACAGTACGTTGTTTTTCGCTACTTTTACTGGAGAGAGAGTCGCTTCTTTTACTGGAGAGAGAGAGAGAGAGAGGAGAGAGAGAGAGAGAGAGAGAGAGGAGAGAGAGAGAGTCGCTTATTTTACTGGAGAGAGAAAGAGAGTCGCTTCTTTTACTGGAGAGAGAGAGAGAGAGAGGAGAGAGAGAGAGAGAGAGAGAGAGAGAGAGAGAGAGAGAGAGAGAGAGAGAGAGAGAGAGAGAGAGAGAGAGAGAGAATTTGTGAAAAAGGTAAAGATAATAGTAAGAAGACAGTACGTTGTTTTTCGTTTCTTTTACTGAGGAGGGAGGGAGAGAGAGAGAGGAGAGAGAGAGAGAGAGAGAGAGAGAGAGAGAGAGAGAGAGAGAGAGAGAGAGAGAGAGAGAGAGAGAGAGAGTCTCTTATTTTACTGGAGAGAGATAGTCAAAGTCAAAGTCAAAGTCAAAAACTTTATTCCATCAAAAATGGCTATTACATGATAATTAATCTAATTACAAATTACAATGTAAAATGTCAAAATAAAACAAATGAAATTTGCAAAGCACAAAATCAAAATATTTACACATTAAAACAACCATATGTACACTTCGTCTACCCAATGGGAGGATAATAATGAGACTAAAATCACTTATTAAGTAGGTGATTTAAAAGATGAGATTTAAATGAGGGTAATGTTTGGCAGCTTCTTAAGTTTGCGGGTAAAGAGTTCCAAAGTCTCGGGCCCATTGCATTTAAGGCTCTTGCCCCAATATCAGTGGAAGTTCTGGGCACGTAAAAAGAATTCTGATATCTGGTGTTGACGTTATTGATACGCACTTGATTAACTGTTGGCAATGAGAAGAGCGAGATACATAGATAGATAGATAGATAGATAGATAGAGAGAGAGAGAGAGAGAGAGAGAGAGAGAGAGAGAGAGAGAGAGAGAGAGAGAATTTGTGAAAAGGTAAAGATAACAGTATGAAGACAGTACGTTGTTTTTCGCTACTTTTACTGGAGAGAGAGTCGCTTCTCTTACTGGAGAGAGAGAGAGAGAGAGAGAGAGAGAGAGGAGAGAGAGGAGAGAGAGAGAGAGAGAGAGAGAGAGAGAGAGAGAGAGAGAATTTGTGAAAAGGTAAAGATAACAGTATGAAGACAGTACGTTGTTTTTCGCTACTTTTACTGGAGAGAGAGTCGCTTCTCTTACTGGAGAGAGAATGAGAGAGAGAGAGAGAGAGAGAGAGAGAGAGAGAGAGAGAGAGAGAGAGAGAGAGAGAGAGAGAGAGAGAGAGAGAGAGAGAGAGAGTACATTTTCATATCGATATTGCATGCCATTAGATATATGATTTGTGCTCAGAGAGAGAGTACTGAGAATTCCCTCTTCGTATTTCCAATTCAGGAAGTCAAAGCATACAAAGGGAGTCTGGTAACAAAACTACACACAAAATCCATGTACGTTTCTTCTCTGTATGTATAAGTAAAGAAGGGGAGGAGATCACTAGCATGTTGATGGGAAGATAGATCGATGAGTTAGCACTGAGAAAAAACAATTTGAAAAGGGTGGGCAAATGGATCTTCTGGAAAATGAATATATGCTTTGACTTGGCCATTCCCCTTGTGTGTAGAGAGATAAATAGAATCTTTAACGTAATTAGAGATATCCGTATCACAATTACGTTAGATTTCAACACGAGGGGCCCATACCAGCTCGAATTGGGTGACAGTTCAAAACCCAAATAAATGGGTACCCACATGCCATATCACCACCAGGCTAAACCAATCACCAGCCTTAAGGAAGCTAGGGAAAAACAGACCCCATATGACCATAAGAATAGTTGCTGATGAAGCAGTTTTAAATATAAGCTTTTCTTTGAGTGACACAGGGACTGGTAAGAAAATGGCCCTCAACAGAAGGCTAAGGACAAGGCAGAACTAAGAAAATGATACACGGTAGAAAAGATACAGGCTGGAAGAACATTCGAACCGTCGAGGACCAAGATATATGGCAGGATAAAGCTTTGAAATGGCGAGAGATACCGCTTTTTCAAGGAAGATAGGTTATAAGAATTAGGAAAGACAAGAGGAAGAAGTGAGTTCCAGAGTCTGGAGGTGGAAGTGAAGAAGCTCTTACTACAAAGAACAATCTGCGAGCTACATATTACCATACAGTGTCTGTGAGATGATGCCGCTTGGCGAGTCTTACATGGCCTCAGTGGTGGAGAAGGGGTGCATCTCGCCAACTCACCAGAACAGTGATGGAAGTGGCATTGACAGAAAAGAGAAAGGGATGATACATTACAGAGAAAAGAAAAAGAATCTAGCTCAGAAGTAAGAGAAGGGTCATTGATGAGTCTGCTTGTCTTAGATTCAAACCTATCAAGGAGATAAGTATAAGAAGAAGCAACCCATATATGAGAGCAGTATTCTAAGCAGGGATGAATAAGACCCTTTTAGATTTTTAGTAAACGATGCAGGAAAGGTAATGACGATAACAAAACAGAACTCCCAATTTCTGAAATGTAGTTTTAGAATTTTGGATTATGTGACTCCTCCAAGACAAGTTAGAGGCTACCTGAATTCCTTGTATGTAGCAGTGCTTTAAAGGGCAAATTTCATTAGCTTTGAAGACAATAGGGCTCTTAGGAGGAAAAGATAAAGAGATAGCCAGACACTGCATCTTGGTTGCATTATTTTAACTAAATTTTGGCACCCCACTCAGATACTCTCTGTAAATCATAGTCAAAAGTTGAAGGAAGAGTGATGCAAGACTGATTTCGTGTAACAGATGCAAGTTGTGAAGAGAAAGAAAAGGAAAAATGGAGGTTAGGATCATTGACAAAGGTTTGAAGAAGAGAAGAAAATGGAGACTGAAGAACATCGTTGATGAAGAGAAATAACAGATTAGGTAAAAGTGCAGAGCCCTGTAGAACACCATTGGTAACCAGGAATGAGCTAGATGTTGTGCCGTCAACAACCACAGATATAAAGGTTCGGAGAGTAAACCTGGATATCAAAGAAATGAGAGAAGGGGTAAGCCATAAGCAAGAATTTGGTCAATAATTCTTGAGCCACACTGTCAAAAGCCTTAGAAACATCAAGGGCTACAACAAAGGATTCCCCATAGTTCTTCAAAGATGATGATCACGTATGAGTGAAATAAAACATGAGGTCAACAGAGGATTTTGCCTTGCGGAAGCCTCACAGGTGATCAGAAGTAAGTAAGTTAGATTGAAGATTCTTGAAGAAAAAAGAATTGAGCAAAGTTTTGCATACTTTGTCAATAATAGAGGTTAGGGCAATTGGTTGATAGTTGAAAGGAATAGAATGTTCACCCTTTTAAGGAACAGGCTTAACCAGAGCATGATTCCAAGGTGAAAGATAGATAGTAGTTGAAAGAATGTGGAGAAAAAGACAACAAAGCAAGGGAGCAAGTTCATCTGCAAACTCCTTAGAGAAGCTTGCAGGGATGCCATCAGGTCCAGATGCTTTTTTAGTCTTTATAGAGAGTGAAGAATCTTAAGGACTTTGTGGGAATAGAGAATAGGGGAGGGTATTGGGTAAGAGAGGGGCACAGTATGAGGGTCAGGTGAACTGGAATTGCTTACAGAAGAGCTAACAGAATCTGTGAGCTAAGAGATTGGCTTTAACAGTGTGAGAGCAAGCTCTAGAACCGTCTGGACAAATGAGAGAGAGAAATGGTCTGAATATCCATGGAGCAGGCCCAGTCAGACCAAGGATAAAGGAGAGAAAAAGTTTTGATAGAGGAGGGGATGAACCTCCATTCACGAGGTTATGATCTCAGCAACTTTTAGGGCTACCTGATTGAGTTTTGGATACAAAAGTAAAACTCTTCCTATGGGAAATCAAAGAGAAAGTTACACAAATCATCACACTGAGTAAGCTCAAAGTGACAAAGACGGAGTTGAGTAGGAGGAATCGATAGAGGAGGAGTGAAAGTGAAATATACTGAGATCAAAGAGTGAGCAGTGTTACCAAGAGGGAAGTACAGAATACTAAAAGTATGCAGAATTCAAAGTAGAGAATAGATCAAGAGTGTTACTTGCATGGTCGTGGTGATCGGGAGCACGAGTAGGATGTTTGATAATTTGCTCCAGATCGTGAGTGACAGAGATAGTAAGGGCCTCACTTCCTCCCAAGCCAGTGTGAGTAAAGTGTACATTAAAATCTCCATTGCAGACAACCTCAGCATGTGGGTGAGAAGATAGCAAGGACTCATGGTAAGTGGATAGATATTCAAAGAAGGGTGCAAAGTCAGTGAATTTAGGAGAGCAGTAGCAGAAGCTGAGAAATATAGTGGTAGTGGAACGATAAAGCTTCAGCCAGAGAACATCCAAGTCAAGAGATTCAAGGTTCATAAGGCTTGCAATAGGTGAGTTAGTGTTACAGCAGGAACAGACCCCACCTATGAAATGGAAGCTAGATTACAGGTTATAGTGAGAGATTTGAAATGGGTCAGAGATTGCAAGGCCAGAGAGCTGGATTATAGAATGATGAGGGAGGTTAAGGAGTTGTCGTAGTTATGACTCACACGACTGTATATCCGTTGGAGAAGTTTCAGAACTCAAACATAGGTCATTGGAAAATGGACCTATTTCACAGCATTCCTTGCCCCCAAAGCCTCTTAGGTTTCTATTCTTCTGTCTTCTGTTACATGTTGATAAAGACCATGCTTAAATCTGTCGGATTGCTCTCTGCACTCATTGTGCAGTGACTGAAGACTATTTGTAGAATACTCAAGAATGACTAAGACTGCAACAAGACTCATCTAGTTAGGTTTCTTATAGTTTGCAAAGGGGCAGGGACTATGAAATCTCTAGGTCTATACCAAACCATTTACAATAAAAATATACATGTGCAGTGATTCATATTGGGTTACAGCTAGGCAGTGTAGGCATGACATGACTGTGGTTACGAATATTGGGGTGTGACATAAGATCTATTGATTTTGGGACACATCTGGTCTTTATTACATGTTTGGCACCCAGATTCCTTAGCCCAAGACCATAGAAACATTCATGTGTTATTTATGACTTTGGCAAAACCAACGAGACATTAACGTATTAGTTATGGAGATTCGCTATACAGGTTGGTGGTTACTTGCCCATGTTCTCTCCCACTGGATGCTGGTGCAGAAGGCTAGATACTTCTGGCACTCACCCTCAGCCTAAACAATTTTTTTTTTACTATTAAATGACTATCCTGGTTAAGAGTTAGAAATCATTACATTCTCTTTTTACTTTTTAAAAGTGAAGAGCTATACTTTCTATGAAATTCTACTTTTAATGAGGGCAATGGTGTTTTTTCTTATACTTAAAACTTATGCAATCTTAATAAATATAGACACAATCACATGTAGATAGTGTAGCATTTGATAGTAATTTTCTTTGGCTTCTGCTTCCATAGTGCCCTCGTGCTGTAGAGCTTCTTTCTTCACCAGGTGTCTTCTGCAAGATGAGATCAGGCTGTCACACAGCCAGCCCAAAGCAATTTCCATGAGGTTATGGCTGAACACAAAGGGTGCCAGGTTCACTTCCAGCCCCTTTCCTGGAGTTAAGTTCTGTTGTTGGGGATGGTACTTTCTCTTATCCTCCTCTCAGGAATACCACAGGACATAAGCTTGTCTCACACTGCATCCCTGCAATTAGATGGATGGCGCAAATACAATTATACCTGACAGATCTATCACAAAGTGCAAGTTTATGGGCAGAACCATTACTTCTACCAAGTGTGTCCACCCTCACCTCAAAAGTGGAGCCAGCACGATCGCCGGAGCTTTTAGTACCTTTATGCCAGATACTGGGGGTCATAAATTGTGAACCTTCCATATTCATAGCGGAGTTGAGAAAAAAGAAAGCAAAGAGAAACAGAGATGGGGAGTGCTGTAACTTGTCAAATGTAATGGGATAGTAAGAGATGTGTAACAAATACGCCAGAATATTTGGTGTAGATGTAGGCATAAAGAAAGAACTGTGACTGAAGGACTACTTGGACAACTCTAGTTAAGTCCGAAATTACTTCAGCTGTAGTACTGCAGCGGGCGACTGATGCCATGGGCCAACCTGATGCCATCAATAATATCAATAGCTAGCTATCCATAAAGTAATACACTAGAAAACTATAGTCTTCAATTTATAAGTGTTCCAGCCAAAACTAATAAAAAATGATAATCAATGCACAAAAAATACTCGCATGGTATATAGATAAATCATTAATGCTAAACATCTATGACGCCTAGGGCAAGTATAACTACACGAAGCATTTCTAACCAACGTTCTTTGTACTTAAATGAAAAGCTAATTGCGGTACTTAGCAACATCAATTATAATAGAATAAAAAGCTAGTTGCTAAGTGTTGTGGGGAAAGTAAAAAGTCTGGCTACTATGACCAACTAAAGCAGTGGTTCCCTACTTTTATTATTATTTTTTTTTTGTTGGTCATGCCCCACCAATGCATCTCTAAAATCCTTATCCTCCCCCTGTGACATATAATTCTTATTATTCAAAAAGTTAAAGTAGTTTGTAGATTAGCTACATATGTACATACATACACAAAAGTATTTTTATGTATGCATACTGTGTGTGCACCGTTTGTATGGACTCACACAAACACGCTCACACCCACACAGACTCACTAGAAAAATAATTTACTGTTAATAATACATTATCAAATTCCCCCCCCCCCTTAAAAGTAAAATTGCCCCCTTGTGGGGCGTGCACCCCACGTTATGAACCACGGAACTAAAGCCATTCTAAGCAACATTTTACTGAATAAAAAACTAATTGCTAAGTGTTCGGGGAGGATCTGGTTATTGTATATGGTATTCATATCACCTTTCCACGAGTCCAGCCAACGTTCTCCCTTTCCTATTGGGTTTACTGTCTCCCCAAGGCCCTATGGCCATGCTTCCCCCTTCTTCTCCCGTCCTATTACCACCCATTCCCTGATACAGACCCATAAATAATGCAACAAGTTTAAAAAGGTGCTGTTATGTAAATTGGTGCAAAACTCATGGTGTAAGCCGCTTAGCGAGACTCGATGCTACTGCGGCAAAATATTACTTGTTCTTTTCTACTTTTTACCTTCATTCCTTTATTTACTTATTTGTGTTTCACAGCAGGGCATACCATAGAGAGAGAGAGAGAGAGAGAGAGAGAGAGAGAGAGAGAGAGAGAGAGAGAGAGAGAGAGAGAGAGAGAGAGAGAGAGAGAGAGAGAGAATGACTGTATTTCTCTTTTATTTCTTTTTGTTCAGTCACTTTTAACATTTCACAGCAAAAGGATATGCTATCGAAAGAGAGAGAGAGAGAGAGAGAGAGAGAGAGAGAGAGAGAGAGAGAGAGAGAGAGAGAGAGAGAGAGAGAGAGAGAGAGAGAGAGAGAGAGAGATGAGGAGAGAGAGAGAGAGAGAGAGAGAGAGAGAAATCGTTCAAGGGGAACATTTATCTGAACACGCATAGAATATAACGATAAAAAGATGAATTTTCCATGAGTTATATAAAGAAAAAAAAAGGCTTGACCTCTATTATGATTTATTTTAACATGAGACTGTTCACTTAAATAAAAAAATATATATATATATATTGTCGATGGAATCATCTTTTCTCAGACTACTAGTAATTGTTGCAAGTGATTATTGCGTGTGATTTTTGCTATATTCTATCAGACTATTATACATAGAAGCCTTAGAGATTTAAACCCAATTTAGCAAGGCATTTATCGTTATGTAAAACGTAAAATAATCTGACAGATCTGCTTCCGAGAAGATATTATGCAAATATTCTCTCTCTCTCTCTCTCTCTCTCTCTCTCTCTCTCATATATATATATATATATATATATATATATATATATATATATATATATATATATATATATATATATATATATATATATATATATATATATATATATATATATATAATGTCATTCTCTCATGAAACAAAGTAAGAAATGAGCTGAAAAAATAAAAATTATCTCTCTCTCTCTCTCTCTCTCTCTCTCTCTCTCTGTCTCTGTCTCTCTCTCTCTCTCTCTCTCTCTCTCTCTCTCTCTCTCTCTCTCTCTCTCTCTCTCTCTCTCTCTCTCTCTCTCTCCTCAAGGAGCTGAAAAGTGAAAATGATGAGAAAAATGATTGCCATTTTTCATATGAAGGTACAAAATCCAACCACTGGTTAAGCAAGCTATAGATCACCTAGGTATTGGGGTCCAAAGCTTGGATAGACGGAGATGGTTGGTGTAAGAAGCGGCATCTGATTATCTAATTTTTAGCCATAGACAACGACTAGATTCCGGAGAGGCTAGCGGGAAACAGCGACCCCATTCAAACATGGGAAAAGCAGCCGACATAAAATAATGGGGTGAGGGGAATCTTAATTTATGAAATGTAAATCCAGGTATTGCTTGCCGTAAAACAAAATTCATACATACATACACACATACATCCATCTATTCATCCATGCACGCACGCACGAACTCACAAACGCACTCACGCACACACACATACATACATACATACATACATACATACATACATACATACATACATACATACATACATACATACATACATACATACGTGAATTTATTTTAAATTTATACATAAGTGACCTCTTATTCTTCACAATAAAGTGTATATCCAATTGAAAAGTTATGGGCCAATTAAACTTGTGTGTTAATTGATCAACAAATGAATCAAAATATGAGTATAAACATTTAATTACAACAGACTAAATATTGATAAACAGTTCTAGATTATTGAAGTATATTAGTTTTGAGTAGTAATTTCTATCCAGATGAAGCAGTGCAACTAGTAATCCAAATTACTTTTAGATGTTTCCATTTACCTTAGGACACAGGTAAACCAACCATAGTTATATCAGGTATTTACTGGGGACCGCGGTAACTCAGCAGTAGAGTGCGCAGAGAGGTAAAAAGAGGAGCCTGATATTCACGACCTCGAGTTTGTCACGGGGGGTGGTTTAGGGAGGTCATCCATCCTTAGTCCCTCTTATAACTCCAACATGTCTTTATATACACACCCATTCGAATGGATTTAATTGTGACAGATAAAACCGCAAAAAATCTGATGCTAATAACATTTAATCGATTGTAACACAAGTCACATTTATAATTGTTAACAAAAACAAGTAACACTCTAGAGCTTGGTAACAGGACTCACACACATGAAAAACAAACTGAGACTGTGACAGACACTTCACTCTGCTTTTGCATTTCAGTACATACAAAGACACCGGTGTGACAGTACTCACTTATCTTTGTTGATATTCAATAAATCACCAAAAAACAAATATAGTGGCCACACATTACTCACACGAGAATTCTACCCTGAGACCCTTGAGAATGTAAATTCCAAAGTTAGAGCTTTTAAGGCTAACTCATGACCAAAAGTTACAAGTGAAAATTTAACTAACGAATTTCAACAGGTCACGGAGAAACACGTGTGTTGTATGAAGACTTTAGTGCATTTTACAGATCCAACACATCTGTTGGTACTCGTCTTTTAGTAGTATTTTCAAGTCTACTACCTCGGTGTACTGCGTTTATATATATGCAATCTTGTTGGCAAGTAATAGCCCTTGTAAAAAATATAAACATATTAGCCCACAGGGGATTCGATCCTGAGACTAGAGGAATTTTAGAGTGTCTACAACTGAGCACCGACGTCCGAATCTGCATTTTCAAAAGTCTT
>JAXCGZ010007854.1:0-12500 GCA_037179515.1 Halocaridina rubra | reverse complement strand
TTATACTTAGTGATACTTATCATACCTGTCCTTAAAACTATGGATTGAGATAGCATTAACTACCTCCTCGCTTAGCCAATTCCAATTATCAACTACTCTTACACTGAAAAAGTATTTCCTTACATCCTGCAAAGAAGTTTTCTTACGAAGCTTCAAACTATGACCTCTAGTTCTAGAGCCAGCCATATCAAAATATCGATCCCTATCCACTCTATCATAACCATGAAGGAATTTAAAGACTGTCACCATATCCCCCCTCAATCTTCTAGCTTCGAGTGATGGTAAGTCTAATTCCCTCAGCCTCTCATCATAACTGAGATTGCGTATATCTGGCACCAGTTTCGTGGCATGTCTTTGAACTTTTTCAAGCTTAGCTATGTGCTTTTTCAAGTGCGGATTCCAAAAGGGGGGTGCATATTCGAGTTTTGGTCTCACATAGGTTACATAAATATTTCTGAACATTTCCTTGTCCATGTGCCTGAAGGCTACCCTTACATTTGATAAGAATGCATATGCTGCCCTTACTATGCCATTTATATGTATTTCTGGAGACAAATCTGCCAGTATGTTTACTCCTAGATCTCTCTCATTTTCTGTCTCTTGAAGTTGTACTCCAGCCACCGAGTAGTCAAGTTTGGGCCTTCTTGCACTTGTACCCATTCTCATTACCTTACATTTTGAAGTATTGAATTTCATTAGCCACTTTTATGACCACTCATGCAGATTATTTAGATCCTCCTGAAGTTCTCTACCATTGTTCTCGTTTTTTACTTTCTTCACAATCTTTGCATCATCTGCAAACATATTCATGAATGAATTTACAGACTCTGGTAGGTCATTTACATATACAAGGAACAAAAGTGGCCCTAAAACTGAACCCTGTGGAACTCCACTACTAACTCTTCTCCATTCAGACACTGAGTGTCTTACTCTAACCCTCTGTTCCCTTCCTTCTAAGTAACTTTTTATCCATTCCAAAACATTTCCACCTATTCTAGCCATTGATTGCAGCTTCCTAATAAGTCTCCCATGTGGAACAGTGTCAAACGCTTTCTGGAAGTCTAGGAATATGCAATCTGCCCAGCCCTCTCTTTCCTGTAAGATTTGGCTTACCTCATCATAAAATTCTAATAAGTTTGTTACTGTTGATCTACCTTCTCTGAAGCCATGTTGCCTCACTGATGTGTGTGTGTGTGTGTGTGTGTGTGTGTGTGTGTGTGTGTGTGTGTGTGTGTGTGTGTTTAAATAATCAAATAAACACATTAACGTATGTGAACACGTGAATCATATTTTACCCCTTACTGGGCCTTGAGCCTAAGGCATATGATAATTGTGCCTGGTGCTACCAACTACACCACTGAAGGTCTTAACAGAATAAGCAAGCCTCACAGCTAATTGCTATAATAAGAGTGAACGCCTTTTTTCAGTTTACGATTTAATTTATTTTACAACTTCTTCCCAACCTCACTGGTGGTATCGTTTTCGCATTAATTTCAACTCCCATGCTATATAGGCATCAATAATAATGAAATACACACATCAACATATGTGAAAACATGAATTATATTGTACCCCTGAGTGGGACCTAAGACAATTATTGTACCAAGGCGCTACCTACCACACAACTGAAGGTCTTAACAGAAAAAGAAAACCTCACAGCTAACTGCTATGTTAGGATAGAACGAAATCTTTCTTGATGCCTTTTTGATCATATTACATTTTCTTACCAACCTCACTAGTGTTTTCGTTTTTTCATTTAATTCAAACCCCATGCTATATAGGCATCAATAATAACCATATAAACACATCAACAAATGTGAAAACATGAATCATATTTTACCCTTGACTTGGACTCAATCCAGGACACATACCTAATGTGCCATGGCCGTACCAATTGCACCACTGAAAGCCTTAAAACAGGAAGCAAATCTCACAGCTAACTGCTATGCTAGGAATGAATGCATTCTTTCTGAATACTTATTTGTTCATATTGAATCTTCTTCCCAGCCTCATTCATTTCTTTCTTGTCGCATTTAATTTAAATCCCATATATAGGAATCAATAAAAATCTATAAATGCATTAACTTATGTGAAAACATGAATCATGCTTTACCCCTGACCGAAACTCGAACCTAAGACATAATTATTGTGCCAAAAGGCTAACATCTACAGCACTGAAGGACTTAAAAGAAGAAGTAAGCTTCACAGCTTTATGTTAGGAAGGAATGTATGTGTTTATTTAATTATTCTTGATGCATATATATATATATATATATATATATATATATATATATATATATATATATATATATATATATATATATATATATATATATATATATATATATATATATATATATATATATATATATATATATATATATATATATATATATATATATATATATATATATATATATATATATATATATATATATATATATATATATATATATATATATATATATATGTATATATATATATATATATATATATATATATATATATATATATATATATATATATATATATATATATATATATATATATACATATATATATATATATATATATATATATATATATATATATATATATATATATATATATATATATATATATATATATATATATATATATATATATATATATATATATATATATATATATATATATATATATATATATATATATATATATATATATATATATATATATATATATATATATATATATATATATATATATATATATATATATATATATATATATATATATATATATATATATATATATATATATATACATATATATATATATATATATATATATATATATATATATATATATATATATATATATATATATATTATATATATATATATATATATATATATATATATATATATATATATATATATATATATATATATATATATATATATATCAAATAAGCACATTACATATGTGAAAACATGAATAATTTTTGAATAATATATATGAATAAAAAAATTATTCATATATATATATATATATATATATATATATATATATATATATATATATATATATATATATATATATATGTACATGTATTTATATATATATATATGTATATATATTTATATATATATATATATATATATATATATATATATATATATATATATATATATATATATATATATATATATATGTATATATATATATATATGTATATATATATATATATATATATATATATATATATATATATATATATATATATATATATATATATATATATATATATATATATATATATATATATTTATATATACATATAAATATATATATATATATATATATATATATATATATATATATATATATATATATATATATATATATATATATATATATATATATATATATATATATATATATTTATATATATATATATATATATATATATATATATATATATATATATATATATATATATATATATATATATATATATATATATATATATACATATAAATATATATATATATATATATATATATATATATATATATATATATATATATATATATATATATATATATATATATATATATATATTTATATATATATATATATATATATATATATATATATATATATATATATATATATATATATATATATATATATTTATATTGTTCCGGTTTTACGTCACGGACTCCCTTTTCTACCAAGGGCTAGGGCGGTTGCCTTCTTGCGAAGGACTTGTTTTGGTAGATGTAATCGTTGCCCTGAGTGCATGCCTTTGCTAACCTCAGACCGCGACGGGGCGCGAACCCTTGACCTGACACCTCAGAGTCGCGGACGCTACCGCTTGAGCCACGGGGACCACATATATATATATATATATATATATATATATATATATATATATATATATATATATATATATATATATATATATATATATATATATGTATATATATATATATATATATATATATATATATATATATATATATATATATATATATATATATATGTATATATATATATATATATATATATATATATATATATATATATATATATATATATATATATATATATATATATATATATATATATATGTATATATATATATATATATATATATATATGTATATATATATATATATATATATATATATATATATATATATATATATATATATATATATATATATATATATATATTTATATATATATATATATACATATATATATATATATATATATATATATATATATATATATATATATATATATATATATATATATGTATATATATATATATATATATATATATATATATATATATATATATATATATGTATATATATATATATATATATATATATATATATATATATATATATATATATATATATATATATATATATATATATATAAGCAAAGAGGGCTGTACATGGCGTTTATTGACCTGGAAAAAGCTTATGATCGGGTCCCGAGAAGCGAGGTGTGGAGGAGTATGAGGTCGAAGGGAGTGAAGGAGAAGTATGTCAAGATAGTTCAGGACATATACAGGGAAGCCACAACAAGAGTAAGAAGTACAGTTGGCACTACAGAGCCTTTTCAGGTGAAAGTTGGACTCCATCAGGGATCAGCTTTTAGCCCCTATCTATTTAACCTTCTCATGGATGTGATGGTGGAGGAAGTGACAAAGGAGGCACCATGGAGCATGCTCTTTGCAGACGATATTGTTTTGGTCTCCGAGAGCCGTGAAGAATTGCAAGAGAGGTTGGAGCTATGGAGGGGTTTGCTGGAGGATTACGGACTGAAGGTGAGCAGACAGAAAACGGAGTACCTGGAGTGCAATGTGACACAAGGAGGCGACGTGTTCATGCAAGACCACAAGCTCCCAAAGGCGGACGCCTTCAAATACCTCGGCTCCTACGTAACGAAGGATGGAGACCTAGAGAGAGAGATTGATCATAGGATCCAGGTAGGGTGGAACAGCTGGAAGAGAACATCAGGGGTGCTATGTGACAAGAAAATCAGTGCTAGAGTGAAAGGAAAAGTGTACAAGTCAGTTGCGAGACCAGCGTTGCTGTACGGTGCGGAGACGTGGCCGGTGAAAAAGGTTCAAGAAAGGAAGATAGATGTCGCAGAAATGAGAATGCTGAGGTGGATGTGTGGGGTGACGAGGGAGGACAGGATACGAAATGACCAGATCAGAGGTACAGTGAAGGTGGTGGAGGCGTCGGCGAAAGCGCAGGAGAGGAGATTACAGTGGTTCGGTCATGTGAAGAGGAGAGAAGAAGACTACGTGGGTGTGAGAGTGATGGAGATAGGACGTGGAGGGCAGACGTAGACGAGGAAGACCTAAACTACGGTGGAAGGACCGACTGAAGGAGGATCTCAGAGAGAGACAGCTGGAGGAGGAGCAAGTGATGGACCGGAACCAGTGGAGACGACTAGTGAAGAGATGCGACCCCATATGAAAATGGGAATGCAAATAGAGGAAGAAGAAGAAGAAGAAGAAGATATGTTATATATATATATATATATATATATATATATATATATATATATATATATATATATATATATATATATATATATATATATGATATATATATATATATATATATATATATATATATATATATATATATATATATATATATATATATATATAGAGAGAGAGAGAGAGAGAGAGAGAGAGAGAGAGAGAGAGAGAGAGAGAGAGAGAGAGAGAGAGAGAGTACATGGGATTTTTTTTTTTATGATAGTGACACCAGGACGGGCCAAAGAAAATATAAAATAAAACAGCCCTCATCGGGCCTGGGCACGAAGAATACATAAAGTAAAGAGAAACAGAGATGGAGAGTGTAATGACTTGTCAGATGTGAAGGGATAATAAAAGATGTGTGATGAATATCCAAGAATATTCAGTGTAGCTGTAGGCATAGAAAAGAACCGTAACTGAAGGAAGACTTAACATCGAACTGTCCTAGACAGACCTATTTAAGTTCAAAAAACCTTCAGCTGTAATATCGCAACGGGCGGCTTATGCCATGAGCTGAATTAAATGGGAAAACAAAGTCACGATTAATGTTAGGAAATCGTTGTATTATGAACAAAAAGGCATTTAGAAAGAATGCGTTCATTCCTAGCATGTCAGTTAGCTATGAAGTTTACTTCTTCTGTTAAGACCTTCAGTGGCGTACTTGGTAGAGCCTTGGCACAATAATACTGTGTTTAAGGTTCTAGCCCCTGTCAGGGGAAATATATGATTCAGATATGTAAATCTTTATATAATTTACTACTAAAACTGCTAGTGTCACTACTTATGCTATCGTCATCTTCATCATCATCAACATCATCATCATCATTAACATCATCATCATCATCATCATTATCATTATCATCATCATCATCATAGAAAGTGAGCAATATTGGATGCTTGTGTGAAGGTGAGTATTTGCTTGTATAAGAAAAAAAAAACAATTAGATGAGATCGGTGGGATTAAATTGAGGAATTGCTATATGCTCCATTTTCACACACAAACACGCTCGCACGTGTATGCATTTGCACACACACACACACACACACACACACACACACACACACACACACACACATACACCAACTAGGTAAATATTCTAGGGAAGGAAAGCCGAGACCAACAAAAGTAACCTTTGAGAGAGGGGAAACATGTAGGGAAATATTGTTGAGAAAAAAAAGTCTAAAGGACCTTCAAGAATGCAAAGAAGTGTTCATTAGACGATACAGAACACAGGAAGAGATGGGAAAGATCAAAAACTTGTTGCAAGAGGCAAGAAGGTTAAATGATGAAAGAAATGAAGAACAGAAGAAAAATTTTCGTTACAGAGTTCTTCCAGACAAAGGGGAGATAAAGAAGATAATGACAGAAGATCAGGGGATGGGGCCTCATTAAGATTGTTATACACAAATGCTGATGGATTAGCTGGTGAGGCAGTAGAATTAAAAGATAGGATTCACAACAGTAAGGCAGATATAGTAGCAATTACAGAGACTAAGTTGAGTGAGGACATAAACAGTGTCACAGTTTTTCCTAAGGGCTTCAGAATACTAAGGTTTGAAAGATCTGAGAGGACTGGTGGAGGGATAGCACTGCTCATAAGTGAAAGGATTCAAGTTGAAGAAATAAACTTGGCTATAGAAAGTGAGTTCAAGGAATTTCTTGTTGCTCGCATAAATACTGGGTCAGAGAGCATTATAATAACTGTTGTATACAACACACCAAGGAACCAAAATAGGCTTGAAGTTTATGAGGAAAGTCATATAGGTACTATTGAAGTCATAAACTCAGTTGTTAACATGGCACGGGAAAAAAAATGTAGGATTTTGATTATGGGAGACTTTAATCATAAAGAGATAGATTGGATAAATCTTGACCCACACAGTGGTGAGGACTCATTCAGGGCAAGATTCCTAGATTGTGTACAAGGGAATTTCCTACACCAACATGTAATGGAACCAACAAGGGCCAGGGGTGGGGATGAGCCATCACTACTTGATCTAGTGTTCACAGATAATGTGTTGGATATTGAAAATATTGAGTATGAACCACCAATTGGAAAGAGTGACCACTGTGTGTTGTTGATGGAGTATATCATTGAAGATATTCTTCCTGAGAGTAGAGGCACTGAGGACATGAGGAGGAACTATCCGAAAGGAGATTACATCAAAATGAATGAGCTTTTTGCAGTTATTGACTGGAGAACCTTATTTTACAACAAATCTGTACAAGAAATGTATGACATCTTTTGTGAGAAATATGGGAAGATAGTAGATTGCTGCATACCTGTCACCAAAGTAGGTGTAGTTCATGCCAGAGAGAAATAGTTCGATAATGGGTGTAAAAGAGCTAAGGAGTGGAGAGACAAATGCTGGAAAAGGTATAGGAGGAGAAAAAACATAAATGCCTGGCAAGCCTACAAAAGAGCAAGAAATGACTACCTAAGTAAAAGGAGAGAGGCAGAGAGAGACTATGAGAGGGACATCACCAGGAAGGCTAAAGAAAATCCCAAGCTTTTCCACAGCTTTATCAGAGGAAAACTGAAGGTAAAAGAACAGGTTTTAAGGCTAAAGAGAGCGGATGGAAGCATCACTGAGACGGATGAAGAGATCTGCAAAGAATTGAACAAGGAGTTTCAGTCAGTATTTACAGTAGAAAATACCCCACCCCCTCAGATTGCAGTGATAGAAGCTCAAGGGCCGGTATTAGAGAACATCAACCTTACAGCCACAGAGGTATGCAAAGCGCTGATGGATTTAGATGTTCATAAAGCTACAGGTCCTGATGACATATCCCCTCATGTGCTTAAAAAATGCGAAAACACAATATCAGTGGCACTAAGTATCATATTTAAGGAGTCACTGGAGTCGGGGGAGATTCCAAGATGCTGGAAACAAGCAAATGTGATACCTATCTTCAAAAAGGGAAGGAGGGATACGGCTCTGAACAATAGACCAGTTTCCTTGACCAGCATAGTTTGCAAAGTTATGGAGAAACTACTAAGGAAACATATCTCTCTTCACTTGGAATCCTTCAACTTTTTGTCAGTGAGGCAACATGGCTTCAGAGAAGGTAGATCAACAGTAACAAACTTATTAGAATTTTATGATGAGGTAAGCCAAATCTTACAGGAAAGAGAGGGCTGGGCAGATTGCATATTCCTAGACTTCCAGAAAGCGTTTGACACTGTTCCACATGAGATACTTATTAGGAAGCTGCAATCAATGGCTAGAATAGGTGGAAATGTTTTGGAATGGATAAAAACTTACTTAGAAGGAAGGGAACAGAGGGTTAGAGTAAGACACTCAGTGTCTGAATGGAGAAGAGTTAGTAGTGGAGTTCCACAGGGTTCAGTTTTAGGGCCACTTTTGTTCCTTGTATATGTAAATGACCTACCAGAGTCTGTAAATTCATTCATGAATATGTTTGCAGATGATGCAGAGATTGTGAAGAAAGCAAAAAACGAGAATAATGGTAGAGAACTTCAGGAGGATCTAAATAATCTGCATGAGTGGTCATAAAAGTGGCTAATGAAATTCAATACTTCAAAATGTAAGGTAATGAGAATGGGTACAAGTGCAAGAAGGCCCAAGCTTGACTACTCGGTGGCTGGAGTACAACTTCAAGAGACAGAAAATGAGAGACATCTAGGAGTAAACATACTGGCAGATTTGTCTCCAGAAATACACATAAATGGCATAGTAAGGGCAGCATATGCATTCTTATCAAATGTAAGGGTAGCCTTCAGGCACATGGACAAGGAAATGTTCAGAAATATTTATGTAACCTATGTGAGGCCAAAACTCGAATATGCAGCACCCTTTTGGAATCCGCACTTGAAAAAGCACATAGCTAAGCTTGAAAAAGTTCAAAGACATGCCACGAAACTGGTGCCAGAAATACGCAATCTCAGTTATGATGAGAGGCTGAGGGAATTAGACTTACCATCACTCGAAGCTAGAAGAGTGAGGGGGGATATGGTGACAGTCTTTAAATTCCTTCATGGTTATGATAGAGTGGATAGGGATCGATATTTTGATATGGCTGGCTCTAGAACTAGAGGTCATAGTTTGAAGCTTCGTAAGAAAACTTCTTTGCAGGATGTAAGGAAATACTTTTTCAGTGTAAGAGTAGTTGATAATTGGAATTGGCTAAGCGAGGAGGTAGTTAATGCTATTTCAATCCATAGTTTTAAGGACAGGTATGATAAGTATCACTAAGTCTAAAATGGAACCGATCAGGAGACGGGAAGATACGAGCATTGGGCTCTTTCCCGTAAACACAATTAGGTAATCAATTAGGTAATCACACACACACATGTATATATATATATATATATATATATATATATATATATATATATATATATATATATATATATATATATATATATATATATATATATATATATATATATATATATATATATATATATATATATATATATATATATATATATATATATATATATATATATATATATATATATACATACATATATATATATATATATATATATATATATATATATATATATATATATATATATATGTATATATATATATATATATATATATATATATATATATATATATATATATATATATATATATATATGTAAGAATGACTTTTTGTTTATATTACAGCATCTCATAACATCAATCGTGGCCTCGGTTTTCCCATTTAATTCAAATTTCATCTATATAGGCATTAATAATAATCAAATAAGCGCTTTAATATATGTGAAAACATAAATCAGATTTTACCCTTGACCGGGATTTGAACCTAAGACACATAATTACTGCGCTTGGCGCTATCAACTACACATCTGAAGGTCTAAAGGAGAAGCACGGGTGAGGTTAGGAGAAGCTGTGATATGAACAAAACGACATTCAGATTGAATGCATCCATTCATTCCTAGTACAGCAGTTAAGCTGTAAGGTTTGCTTCTCCTTTAGACCTTCAGTGGCGTAGTTGATTGAGCCTAGGCACAGTAATTATGTATTTTAGGTTCGTGTTCCTATCAGGGGTAAACTATGATTCATGATTTTACGTATGTTAATGA
Organism: Halocaridina rubra; assembly: GCA_037179515.1. Taxonomy (NCBI): domain Eukaryota; kingdom Metazoa; phylum Arthropoda; class Malacostraca; order Decapoda; family Atyidae; genus Halocaridina; species Halocaridina rubra. The sequence continues at coordinate 1,877 of JAXCGZ010007854.1, read as the reverse complement.
GTTTATTGTAATATTATTGATGCCTATATGGATGAGACTTTAATTAAATGGGAAACACGAAGCCACGGGTGAGGTTAGGAGAAGCTGTAATATGACAAAAATGCATTCAAATAGAATGCGTTCATTCCTAGTATTGCAGTTGAGCTGTAAGGTTTGTTTATCCTTCAGACCTTCAGTGGTGTAGTTGATAGCACCTAGGCAAAGTATTTATTTGTCTTAGCTTCGAGTCCAGATCAGGTGTAAACTCTGACTCATGTGTTCACATATATTAATGTGTTTATTTGATTATCATTAAAGCCTATACTGCTGAGATTTGAATTAAATGCGAATAACGAAGCCACGAATGAGGTTAGAAGAATCTGTAATGTGAACAAAAAGGCATTCAGGTAGAATGCATTCATTCCTAGTATTTCAGTTAAGCTGTAAGGATTTAGTCTCCTGTAGACCTTCAGTGGAGAATTTGATAGCGCCTTGGCATAGTAATTATGATCTTAGGATCGAGTCCTGGTCAGGGGTAAACATGGTTCATGTTTTCACATATGTTAATGTGTCTAATTGACAATTATTAATGCCTATATAGCTGAGATTTGAATTAAATGCGAAAACGAAGCCACGAGTGAGGATGGGAGAAGCTGTAATATGAACAAAAAAGGCATTCAAGTAGAATGCGTCCATTCTTAGAATAGCAGTTAAACTGTAAGGTTGGTTTCTCTTTTAGACCTTCTGTGGAGTAGTTGGTAGCGCCTTGGCACAGTAATTACATGTCTTAAGTTCGAATCCCAGTCGGGGTAAAATATGATTCATGTTTTCTCATATTTTAATGTGTTTATTTGATTATATATATATATATATATATATATATATATATATATATATATATATATATATATATATATATATATATATATATATATATATATATATATATAAATTCAAATTTTTGAAGAATAATATAAAGGACGATTCATAGTAGCCGAATATGCTGAACTCAGCGGCCAGCAGTATCGCAGAGGTTAGAGCACTCGACTTGGGAAGTGATTAACCCGTGTTTCATTCAAACGCGGTGCTTTTGGAAGGGCATCCAGCCTTAAATGCCTAGCCTCAACCTATATGTGTCTACCTGCATTAGAATTATTATTAATAGTGACATTTAATGACAGACAACATGCTATTATAATCGATTTTTTTTTTTTTTTTTTTTTAAGAGAAATATGTTAGAAATATTATTTCATATCCAAGTGTGAAAAGTTACAAAGGAACAACCAGAAAAAAAAAAAAACTCCTACATGAAAATCCAAAAGAAACTGTATCTATATAAAAGAATAAAAAAAAAATAAAAGACAATCATCAGTAACAAAATAAAATAAACACACAAATAAAAACCTAGCTTCCATATTCCCAATACCAAAGGGCAAAAATAAAAGAAAATATAAATGAATAAATAAAATGAAAGCCTAGAATTTATTTATGTAAGTCGAAGCGAGAGAGCCCTACACACACACACACACATATTGAAGAGAAGGACAAAAAGACTATTATTTGTTAAAAGATTTACATATATTTGGAGAGAGAGAGAGAGAGAGAGAGAGAGAGAGAGAGAGAGAGAGAGAGAGAGAGAGAGAGAGAGAGAGAGAGAGTATTTACGAAATGGCACTTACAAAAGGCTATTTACCATTTACAAAGGCGGTATTTATACAAGGTATATATACAAGGGGGATCATGTCTATATAACGGCGTTTCCCCGATGAGTGTTTTAACTGAGATTTGACAATATTCCCAACATCACTGATCTCACCAAATAGAAATAGGATTTGGTACGGAGGCCTTCCTGAGAGATAGAGGCAGAAAGAGATATATATATATATATATATATATAC
>JAXCGZ010007853.1:17500-87210 GCA_037179515.1 Halocaridina rubra | reverse complement strand
GCAGGATGTAAGGAAATACTTTTTCAGTGTAAGAGTAGTTGATAATTGGAATTCGCTAAGCGAGGAGGTAGTTAATGCTACCTCAATCCATAGTTTTAAGGACAGGTATGATAAGTATCACTAAGTCTAAAAATGGAACCGATCAGGGAGACGGGAAGATACGAGCTTTGGGCTCTTTCCGTAACACAATTAGGTAATCACAATTAGGTAATCACACATATACAAATAATTGAGAGAAAAACAAACCTATTCACATGGCCTCTCTCTCTCTCTCTCTCTCTCTCTCTCTCTCTCTCTCTCTCTCTCCCTCTCTCTCTCTCTCTCTCTCTCTCTCTCTCTATCTCTCTCGCACACACACACAAACACGCACACACATATACACATATAAAAATAATTGAGAGAAAAACAAACCTCTTTACATGGCCTCTCTCTCTCTCTCTCTCTCTCTCTCTCTCTCTCTCCTCTCTCTCTCTCTCTCTCTCTCTCCCTCTCTCTCTCTCTCTCGCACACACACAAACACGCACACACATATACACATATACAAATCATTGAGAGAAAAATAAACCTCTTCACATGGCCTCTCTCTCTCTCTCTCTCTCTCTCTCTCTCTCTCTCCTCTCTCTCTCTCTCTCTCTCTCTCTCTCTCTCTCTCTTTCGTGCACAACACACAAACACGGACACACATATGCACACATACAAATAATTGAGAGAAAAAAACAAACCTATTCACATGGCCTCTCTCTCTCTCTCTCTCTCTCCCTCCCTCCCTCCCTCCCCTCTCTCTCTCTCTCTCCTCTCTCTCTCTCTCTCTCTCTCTCTCTCTCTCTCTCTCTCTCTCCTCTCTCCTCTCTCTCTCTCTCTCTGACGAAAATGGAGGCAATTCTACTCAATTTACCCTCCCTATATTTACTCCAAAATGTCATGCACATACTTAAAAGTAAAATCCCCTTCTAAAACGTAACACTATATTTCGTTGGCAAACATAAAACAACAAACAATGTTTTGTTGTATCAAACAATCTTTTTTTTATTATTTCATAAAACGGAATCATAAGTTTTGTTTATATTTAAAGTCTAGCATAAAACTGAAAACAAATATATATGTGAGAGTAAATAAAGATATCAGAAAATGAATATATACGTATCTGTGTGCATATATATGTGTGTGTCTGTGTTCGTGTGTGTGTGTAAAAACAAGACAAATATATAAATAAATATACATAAACATGCTTGCAGTTGAGTATATTATCATAAATTTAAAATAAAGCATATATTATATATATACCCCCCCACCATACGACCACCCTCTCTTTCATACTGTCTTCTTCATACTGGAGACTCTCTCTCTCTCTCTCTCTCTCTCTCTCTCTCTCTCTCTCTCTCTCTCTCTCTCTCTCTCTCTCTCTCTCTCTCTCTCTCTCTCAATATTTACTTAGCGTAAATTAGGCATTGAATATTCAGTAGCTCTGGATTCGTTAAGAGCAATAATGATTTTCCTGAAAAAAAAATAAATAAATTAGAAAATAAAAAGAAATTCAAATATGACGTCACATCCCACTGAACCCTGCAGGGTGGCGACAACTGTAACAATAGATACTTCACCCGTCCTCACCCCTGACCTCCTTAGCTGCACACTAACAAGAAATAATATCTAAGGGTAGATGGTAGAGCCAGATCCTCACTCCCCTATCCCTTTCAGTCGACTCTTATGATGGCAGAGAATAAGAATGCAATAATTATTTATGTTCTTTGAGCAGATTTATCCTTTTGAGTCCTTTCCAAAGAAACAAAGGAATAAAAGGGTTGTAATACAACCGATAAAAAGAATATCCCTTTTAGGAACTTCCTACGACATAAGGTGTAGATGACAGAGTCATTCTTTTTCATCTATCAACAGGGATATCTTCTTTAGTTGCTTCCTAGAACACAGATAATACGATAGCAGCATCCTTTCTCCCCACAACAGGATATCCCCTTCAGTTGCCTCCTACGCCATAAATGGAATACCTAGCCATTTCATGTGTCGCTATTAATTCCCATTCGAATGGGATGAACACAGGTTGGAGGGTGGAAAGTAAAGCTGGTGCCCTCCTTAACGCCTCGCGGTGGGTTCGAGCACTAGTCTGCTACTTCCGAGTCAGGTACTTTCACCATTTCATTCATTATATCCCGAAAAAAGGCAAAAAAAAAAAATACATAAAAGTGTCTTATCTCCATGATGCAATCCTGATAATGTTGACAGAGCTTTTATAAAGTCTCTCTTATTAGTTCCCTTCAGTTTAATCTCTCTCTAGTTCAAAGGCGGAATTCTACCTCATAAAAAAACCTTGTGTGTGTGTGTGTGTGTGTGTGTGTGTGTGTGTGTGTGTGTGTGTTGTGTGTGTGTGTGTGTGTGTGTGTGTGTGTGTGTGTGTGTGTGTGTGGGCGCACGCATTTTCCAGAAAAGCAATATATATAGCCGTGATCGATGACCGAATACAAGAGGAAAATGTTCAACAACCAACACCTCTCAATGGTGTACTCTACAAGATTGCTGAGTTGGCAGGAGTTACCTGACCAGATAAATCTCATATTTTTATACTATGTAAGAGCAGCAGAACCGCCTATTTTATAATTACTGACAAGCGTACTACTGCAGAAGCCGTTTACCCACTGAACACCTTCAATGATATACTGAATGAACATGCTGAGTGAACAGGAGTTACCAAATGAGAACCGTCTCACTGGAGATAAAAAGAAGGATAGTGGTGCCCTTGTCTATACAGCAGAATGGATGGATGGATGGATGGATTCGATTTTACGTCACGAACTCCCTTTTCTACTAAGGGCTAGGACGGTTGCCTTCTTGCGAAGGACTTGTTTTGGCAGATGTAATCGTTACCCTGAGTGTATGCCCTTACTAACCTCGACCTGACGCCTCAGAGTCGCAGACGCTATACAGTGTACTATGACCACTTATGATTTATGAAGCCGAGACGTGGCACTTAAAAAAAATAGATCAAGATCGAAAACTGGACCTGTAGGAGATGCGGATGTTGAGATGGATGTGTAGACACAAAAAGATATAATATCAGATATTATCATATTAGTGGAACAGTTAAAGTGGCATATGTTTAAGAGAAAGTAAAAGAAAGAAGATAACCGTGGTTCAGCCATATAATGCGAAGAGAAGAAGACCATGAGTGTTGGAGGGTTATGGGTATGGAGGTGGAGGAATGGAGAGGAAGGGAAAAGAAGTTAACGGTGGTTCAGCCAAGTAATGCGAAGAGAAGAAGACCATGAGCGTTGGAGGGTTATGGATGTGAGAGTAAAGAAGAGGAAGGGAACAGAAGTTAACAGTGGTTCATCCATGTAATGCGAAGAGAAGAAGACCATGAGTGTTGGAGGGTTATGGATGTGAGAGTAGAGGAAAGGAGAGGAAGGGAAAAGAAGTTAACAGTGGTTCAGCCATGTAATGCGAAGAGAAGAAGACCATGAGTGTTGGGGGGCTATGGATGTGAGAGTAGAGGGAAAAAGAGGAAGAGAAGATGAACGTCGAAGTTCCAACTGAAGAGTCAAACAGCAAATGATACTCGAGATTAGAAAAGGTGGAAAAGACTAGCAAGAAACAGCGACCCCATATACAATGGCTTAAAGCTGAACACAAAGAAGAATTGAACGGAGTACGTCATTAGAAACATGTGGTCAATATGGCAACAGTTCCCTCACACTCATAGGCTTCGATTAGGGCATAAAAGGTCTGTTCCACAATTCTCATCTAAATTACAGGGTAGAAACGCCATCTATCTTGTTCTCTGGAGGGAGAATTAAGGAGGTTATAATGACCTTCTCTCTCCCCCCTCCCCCCTCCATAACCCTCCACTGGAAAGCCCCTTCAGATGCCTCTCCCCCTTTAACTTCTAATGTCTTCTCAATATTGGAGATTATTCTCTCTCTCTCTCTCTCTCTCTCTCTCTCTCTCTCTCTCTCTCTCTCTCTCTCTCTCTCTCTCTCTCTCTCTCTCTCTCTCTCTCTCTCTCTCTCTCTCTCTCTCTCCTCTCTCTCAATAATAGTAATTTCCCTTTCCTCTCTCCCTGTCTCTATCAAACTGCCTCTCATATACTTTCAGAAATAGACGGTAATTGAAATGACCTCTCTCTCTCTCTCTCTCTCTCTCTCTCTCTCTCTCTCTCTCTCTCTCTCTCTCTTTCGTCTATAACCCTGACCTATATCTTACAAAGCGTAGGCCTACGGGGGCCACATATAAAAATCTTTAAGATCCATCTGTTGCTTTTCCGTAGTCTCGGAGTAGGAGCACCAGGAGGAGGAGGAGGAGGATAAGATGAATCAAGAGGATTAGGAGGAGGAGGCAGTGCATAACCTATAAGGAGGAGGAGGTAGTGCAAAACACATAAATAGGAGGGGGAGGAAGAAGAGGAAGAGGAGGCAATGCACTTCCGTAGAAGAAAAAGAGGAGGAGGAAGTAGTACATTTCAATGGCGGAATGGGAGGAGGAGGAGGAGGAGGAGGAGGAGGAGGAGGAGGTGCACTTCAGGATTTTAGACGAAGGGGAAAGGAAGGAGAAAGAGAGGAAGTGAAGACAAGACGCGCAGAAGCAGGAAGAAGAGGAGGAGGAAGGCAAGCATATCAGTGGCCTGGAAGGAGGAGGAGGAAGAAAGGAGGAAGAGCGTTTCCGTAATCATGGAGGAGGAGGAGGAAGAAGAAGAAAAGGAGAAAGATCGTTTAAATAACTTGGAAGAGGAGGAGGAGGAGGGGGAGGAGTATAGGAGGAGGGCAAAGAGTATGATAAGGAGGCCTAAGAGAGACTGAATATGATATTTTCAAGCTTGTTCTTCCATATTTCTCAGTCATACAAAGCTGGTTTATATTTGTAAATAACAACAACAACAACAATAATAATAATAATAATAATAATAATAATAATAATAATAATAATAAAATTAATAATAATAATAATAATAAAAATAATAATAATAATAATAATAATAATAATAATAATAATAATAATAATAATAATAATAATAATAATAATAATGTTCCGGTTTTACATCACGGACTCCCTTTTCTACCAAGGACTAAGACGGTTGCCTTCTTGCAAAGGGCTTGATTTGGCAGATGTAATCGTTACCCTGAGTGCATGCCTTTGCTAACCTCAGACCGTGACGGGGCGCGAACCCTCAACCTGACGCCTCAGAGTCGCGGACGCTACCGCTTGAGTTATAATAATAATAATAATAATAATAATAACAATAATAATAATAATTATAATAATAATAATAATAATAATAATAATAATAATAATAATAATAATAATAATTATTATTATTATAATTATTATTATTAAATCAATACTAATACTACTACTACTACTACTACTACTACCACTACTACTACTACTACTACTACTAATAATAATAATAAAATAACATTGGGCGGTTGCCAACTACCCTTGTTTCGATATATATTGTAGAATAATGTGAACTTTTATAGCCTATTGTGATTACCAAGAAAAGCCTTTGTTAAGAAGGATATCATTTTCTCTCTTCCTCTCTTTCGCTCTCTCATCATCTACTTGTGTTTACATCTGCACTGTATTTAGATTGCTATCTATCTTTCTTTCGTTTTATCTATCTATCTAGCTAGCTAGCTATCTAGCTATCTATATATTTAGCTACATATCTATATCTATCAATCTGTCTACACAGATAGATATGTAGATCAGTTAAACTGACTACGAAATAGATGTACATCCGTGAAGAGAGAGAGAGAGAGAGAGAGAGAGAGAGAGAGAGAGAGAGAGAGAGGAGAGAGAGAGAGAGAGAGAGAGAGAGAGAGCCATCGTTTAAAAATATACCTTCACATTAGGAATGCAGTGAGAGTAGGTTGATCGCTATGTATTAAAGTCCATTAGCGTGGGAGAAGAAAGAGAGAGAGAGAGAGAGAGAGAGAGAGAGAGAGAGAGAGAGAGAGAGAGAGAGAGAGAGAGAGAGAGAGAGAGAGAGAGAGAGAGACTTTCTCTCTCTCCCTCTCCAATGACCTTTCCGATACTATTTCTGCTTCACAATACATGCTGGCTATATACTAATTAATAATAATAATAATAATAATAATAATAATAATAATAATAATAATAATAATAATAATAATAAGAAGAAGAAGAAGAAGAAGAAGAAGAAGAAGAAGAAGATACATAATGCAGCATAAGATGAGTAGGATATTGTGCGTGACATTTTAGGACAAGGAAGAGAGGGAAATGGCCCTTCAGGATGAGATGAAAGATGTGGTGCTTCCGTACTAGAAGGAGGAGGATGTGGTATTTCATAAGAAGAAGGATGAAGAGAGAGAGAGAGGAGGAAAATTATGCAATATTTCAGGGGAAAAAGAGAAAGAAGAAAAAACATACGGTGAGGTATTTCAGGAGGACAATGAGGAGGAAAATTAGATTTCAGGATACGGATGAAAGAAGTTGGGCTAAGTCCACAAAATAAGAAGAAATATGACTTCGTAGAAAGAGAGAGAGAGAGAGAGAGAGAGAGAGAGAGAGAGAGAGAGAGAGAGAGAGAGAGAGAGAGAGAGAGAGAGAGAGAGAATTTTTCATAATAAGAATTCTATATACAAAAGCAATAATCTCCTTTATAAGAAGGGAGGCTGAGAAGGAAGAAAAACTTGAATATTTGTGGAATGAAAAAAAGAGTAGTTACGGGGTTTCCAGTCCCCTCGTTCCACCCCATTTAATAGACATTTACAACAATTAGAAGAATACGAAGGACGTATTTTTGTCCCTCATCTTCAGGGAGTTGCTCTTCATATATCATTAATCCTTTTTTCGTCCTTATTTTTTCTGTACTAATGAACAGTAACATCTATAAGACCGCTTTAACACCAAAGTGGCATGTTGCACGTGACATGCCACTTAGCACGCCAGTTGAAAACGAACATCTGGAAATATATGACCCTTATCCCAAAGAAGTGGCGTGACACGTCCCATGTACCTTGTGCGACTTGCGACGTGGCACATGGGACGTGTCACGCCATTTGTGTGAAAGGTTTCATATATTTCCGGAAGTTTGTTTTCAACTAGCGTGCCACGTGTCATGCCACGTGCGACGTGCCACTTTGGTGTGAAAGCGGCCTAAGTGTACTCAATATGCCTCATAAGTTGGCAGGAAGTAAGATATTTTTCCATGTGTCACTATTAATCCCTATTCGAACAGGGGTGTACACTGATAGGTTGAAGCTGGGGAATGAAGACTGGATGTCCTTACTAATGCACCATGGTAAGTTCGAACACGAGTTTGTCGTTTCCCCAGTCGAGCGCTCTTACCACTGTGTTACCGCGGTCCATCAGGTAGTATTTAGATAAAATGAGTCAAAATTTTTCTAACACTATACCTCAACTCAAAATACTCTCAAATATAAGGCTGTAGGTGTAATCATTAGGTCTGGCGAGTTGGCAGTTGGCACAAAAATGGTCACTATGTCATTCTCCATGTCCTAAACAATGAAAAACTCTTGTCGCTTTGAGCTTGTACCTCTCTCTCTCTCTCTCTCTCTCTCTCTCTCTCTCTCTCTCTCTCTCTCCTCTCCTCTCTCTCTCTCTCTCTCTCTCAATATAAATGAGACTATTCTTCTTGACATGGCATCAATAGATTCTTGAAAGCCTTCCAAAACGGGGCTGAAGAGAAGGTAAAAAGAAGTCAGATTGGAAATAGATAGATAGATAGATAGATAGATAGATAGATAGATAGATAGCGATAGATTAAAAAGGTAAAATCAAAAGATTACACATCCACATCTATAAAAGATTAAAAGATAAAAATAATAAATACTAAAAAGCACTTAGGTTACGTAGTCCAACCTTCATTCTCCAACTCCAACTTGCCTTTGTCCACCCCCATCATGGAGATTAATTGACACATAAAACGGCAAACTTAGCTTACGGAAGCTTTCCAATGCTTGTTTTTCTGTTTGACATGAGAGCTGCAAGCCGGGACATATATTCCTATCGAATCCCGAGGTCTTGAGAATACTCATCTACCATTACCCCCAACACATCTAATAACGCCTTCTTTGCGCCTCATGAGCGGACAGAAGTTACCTAATCCTACAGTGGAAGACATTAACCTCTCCTTCTAATCCACTATAGAATTCGTGACCTCCTGAGTTGGAGCCTGGAGCTATATCGATTAAGCTACAGAATTCTATCTCTTCTGCTTAGGCTTAGTATGAGTCTTTCTCCTTTAAGCAGCTACTGTTGATGATACGAGCCTAAATAGGCCTAGTTTTTCGATATTTATCTAGGTCAAGGCTAGATGTGCAAGACAGATAAATGTAGAGACACTACTATAATAATAATAATAATAATATAATAATAATAATAATAATAATAATAATAATAATAATAATAATAATAATCAATTTGTGGTAGTAGTAGTAGTAGCAGTAGTAGTAGTAGTAGTAGTAGTAGTAGTAGTAGTAGTAGTAGTAGTAGTAGTAGTAGTAGTAGTAAATAAGCATTTACTAATACTACTACTACTACTACTACTACTAATAATAATAATAATAATACTAATAATAATAATAATAATAATAATAATAATAATAATAATAATCGGTTCCGGTTTTACGTCACGGACTCCCTTATCAACCAAGGGCTAGGACGGTTGCCTTCTTGCGAAGGACTTGTTTTGGCAAATGTAATCCTTACGCTGAGTGCATGCCTTTGCTAACCTCAGACCGTGACGGGGCGCGAACCCTCGACCTGACGCCTCAGAGTCGGAGACGCTACCGACTGAGCCACGGCGACTACAATAATAATAATAATAATAATAATAATAATAATAATAATAATAATAATAATAATAATAATGTAATAATAATAATAGTTTTTTTCTACAGTTTCTCTGGTTCCGGTTTTACGTCACGGACTCCCTTATCAACCAAGGGCTAGGACGGTTGCCTTCTTGCGAAGGACTTGTTTTGGCAGATGTAATCCTTACGCTGAGTGCATGCCTTTGCTAACCTCAGACCGTGGCGGGGCGCGAACCCTCGACCTGACGCCTCAGAGTCGGAGACGCTACAGACTGAGCCACGGCGACTACTTTTTCCTACAGTTTCTCTAAAAAAACCCAAAATAGACCTCTAACCCTCTCCCCAACTAAAGTGTCCCCCCAATCATTTCTCCCTTAGGAAAAATAAATCCTAGTAGCTTAAAATAAAAACATTCAAAAAATGTAACAAAAATATCACCCTCAAAATACCAATCGCACAAAATATAAGAAAACGCATGAACTGAAAAAATTAAAAAAAAAAAATACCTTAAAATATGTGTATAATATCTGCAAAGGACGTCTTTTATGTCTTCGGACAAAGGATCTTGCTGCAACCGCCACATAAAGACTTTTAATTCCAAAGTTAGTCCCTTTGTCTCTCTAATGAGCAATCAGGACTCCCAAATAAGTTTAAAAAAAAAGAAAAAAAGACTTGTACATTTTCTTCTTTATTTTAAAACTTTCACAGAGCTTATGGTACATAGTCTAATTAAAATAAAATAATTAATGTACGATTCTCACATTGTACGTGCAAGACTGTAAGATACGTGTACGATAATGAAGTTACACGTATATGCCATTAGTACGACAACTGCAAGAGAAATGCGTGATAACGTTATGTCCAAACAATGAGTACGACATACCAAGCTACAAACGATTTTTAGACTGATAAATTCAATAATATTCAGGCTTAAAATACGACCCCTACAATAAGTGGAAGAACTCTCTCTCTCTCTCTCTCTCTCTCTCTCTCTCTCTCTCTCTCTCTCTCTCTCTCTCTCTCTCTCTCTCTCTCTCTCTCTCTCTCTCTCTCGCGCAATTTTTATCAATATGTACACCTCCCTGTAAACCATGTTCAATTCTGGTTTATATCCTTTGAAGCATTTGTATGAACTCTGTAATGTCTGACGCCTGGCGCAATAATTAATAATAAATATCTCTCTCTCTCTCTCTCTCTCTCTCTCTCTCTCTCTCTCTCTCTCTCAATCGACCGCCAAAACCAAAACTCATTCATACATTAAATATCACGAAAGACAGATGTGCACTTGCACGAATACGTAGGCTGTCACGAAGGTCAGTTTAATAAGACGGACAGAGAGAAACGCTCAATAACCTACATTAAAAAAAAGAGTCAAACTGTTATAGCTAGATTAAATTAAAGATACACAGACAGCAAGACATGTAAACTGATTTACAGGTAAGTTTATTTGCATAGTAAGCAAATATACAGGTAAATGTACTGCTTTTGAGACGTACAAATAGATAGATAGACATATACAAACAGATAAACAAAGATATATATATATATATATATATATATATAATATATATATATATATATATATATATATATATATATATATATATATATATATATATATATATATATGATCGTGACACCCAAAATGACAAAAAATAACTGAAATATTTACCCTCATCGGGCCTGGGCACGAAAAAACATAAGGAGAAACAGAGATGGGGAGTGTATTGTGACTTGTAAGATGTGAAGGGATAGTAAGACAAGTGTAACGAATATCCAAGAATATTCGGTGTTAATGTTGGCATAGAAAGAGAACCGTAAATGAAGGAAGACTTAACATCGAGCTATATATATAAATATTATTATATATATATTATTATTATATATTATATATATATATATATATATATATATTATATAATATATATATATATATATATATATATATATATATATATATGTGTGTGTGTGTGTGTGTGTGTGTGTGTGTGTGTGTGTGATTACCTAATTGATTACATAATTGTGTTTACGGGAAAGAGCCCAAAGCTCGTATCTTCCCGTCTCCTCATCGGTTCCATTTTCTACTTAGTCATACTTATCATACCTGTCCTTAAAACTAAGAATTGAGATAGCATTAACTACCTCCTCGCTTAGCCAATTCCAATTATCAACTACTCTTACACTGAAAAAGTATTTCCTTACATCCTGCAAAGAAGTTTTCTTACGATGTTTCAAACTATGACCTCTAGTTCTAGAGCCAGCCATATCAAAATATCGATCCCTATCCACTCTATCATAACCATGAAGGAATTTAAAGACTGTCACCATATCCCCCCTCAATCTTCTAGCTTCGAGTGATGGTAAGTCTAATTCCCTCAGCCTCTCATCATAACTGAGATTACGTATTTCTGGCACCAGTTTCGTGGCATGTCTTTGAACTTTTTCAAGCTTAGCTACGTGCTTTTTCAAGTGCGGATTACAAAAGGCATATTCGAGTTTTGGCCTCACATAGGTTACATAAATATTTCTGAACATTGTCCTTGTCGGGGGGCATGTCCGGGCCTGAAGGCTACCCTTACATTTGCTAAGAAAGCATAAGCTGCCCTTACTATGCCATTTATATGTATTTCTGGAGACAAATCTGCCAGTATGTTTACTCCTAGTGTATGTGTGTGTGTGTGCTGTTTTTGTGTCACTATTATCCCCATACGCATGAGGGTAGACACAGACAGGCTGTGAGCTGGGAAATTAAGGCTGGACACCCTTCCTAGTGCTCCGCTGTGGGCACGATTACGGATTTGTCACTTTTCGAGTTAAATCGATCATAACCATTCTTTTCAACCCAGAGACCCCTAAGACATTTACATATCTAACAAATTCTACAACTGACAATTTACTGCATTAGGCCTACTGAAGTAGGCCTAGTGTTGGTGTTTTTTCTCTTATGAAACTACTTTAAAAAAAAAGCAATAAAATACATATATATTTACACTCCAAAACAGGAAAAATCATTATACATATTTTGTATGTAATCGTAATACATGTGGCCGCTGTGAAAACTATAAACATTAAGCCTGACCTAATTCATGTTACTATTACAGCCATCATGCTCCATATGGCCTGATCATCCCCAGCATGTGAAAGAGGACTTTCATATTAACTGGCAGTTTAAAGGCGTTCAGAAACCATTTAAAGTGTGGTAGTCCATTGCAAGAAGCGAGCAACGCGATAATCCAGAGGGGAGAGAGAGAGAGCAAGGTCTATATGTCACATCTGGGCTAAAAGGTCACTCAGAGTAACAACTCACTTATGTTATTAAAAGGGAGTTACATAGTTATCTGGCTCCATGATGACCTTGTTACCTTATATGACCCTTGGGCAGCGGAAGTCGTTTGTCAAAAAAAAAATCCACCCCCAGGCAGACTTTTCAGCCTGTCAGTGTAATCGGCCATTTGTCCCTATTGGAGTCGTTTGTTTTTCGGCTAAAACTAGTTGGAACTAACGGTTTCAAAGCTCGTATCGAGGGGTAAGACACAAATAATAATAATAATAATAATAATAATAATAATCATAATAATAATAATAATAATAATAATAACAGACATATAGTCATGCCGGCAACCTATTCGAGCTAGGAGGATATTACTTAGTTAAAATAAAGTAGTAGTAGTAGTAGTAGTAGTAGTAGTAGTAGTAGTGAGTAGTAGTAGTAGTAGTAGTAGTAATCAGCTGAGCGATGCCATAGTCTTTATTATAAACATTCGTTGTGTTCACGAAATTATCTATTAATTAAAAAATAAAACATGGACACAGGAAGTCACGAGCAAGCATAAGTCTTTCTTTATAATTAAAAAGAATAAGCAATATCATCCATAAACAAATACATAAAAACTACAACTCTGAGCAAGAATGCTTTAAATGCTTTAAAAAAAAATAGGGGCATTATAACTAGATCTGAATCGAAAAAATAAATATCCAGGAAAAAGGTCTCACGAACATATGGAATCACACATCTCTTTTTTATCAGATAAAACAGTATTAAATCGTCAAGAGGCTAAGTCATATTTCAAACTACAATTTCATTCCAAAAACAAATTCTTCAAACTTTGCTGGAATAAAAACAGTGTGTAAATCCGTGTCACGTTTACCTATTCTAAACTCAATACAATCAATAACTTTTAGTTTACAAAGCTTTTCTATATAATTATTCTTTCCCTACTAAGCTTTCCTGTTTAATAAAGCTTTCCCCACTACAATAAACTCATTAAAACACAAATTTACCCACCACATTACCCTTAAGTTAACTATCTTAACTTGAAACGTTTCCCATCTGTAAGTTGCACATACGGTAAAGTAGTTATCAAACAACGCTTCAAGTTTGACACAAGTGTTAACAACCTCTAAACAAGCAAACTACACCTTCAGGACCATAATTGCTTGTTAGGTGATACATCTCAAACGTTTAATGGGTAATCTAGTCTGAACTGTCATAATCCCATATGTGAGGGAACACGCCTCTCTCTCCCCTCTCGTAAACAGTCAACTATTACAGTACACTGTCGTGGTATACTCACCTCCTTTTTCATGTTTCGGATGAGTTTTTCCTTAAACTCCTCCTCTGGAAAACAAATAAAAAGTTAATTTTTTTAAAATAAAAATATATTAAGTACTCTTTATTAATTATACACAGGGTTAGGTATACAGAATTAGACAGAACAAATGTCAAAAGTTCTACCTACCGTCTATAATAATAGACATCTTGGCGGGGAGAGATATCAGTACCAGCTTTACAGATTTATTTAGATTTTTCAAAAAAAACGTTTAAAATTTAGCCTTCTGTACTCTTAGAGGCTAAATACGAGCGATTGAAACACGATAATCATACTCCTACACCCGAAAGGCGTTTCATCGCAACTGATAGAGTTTGGGTTGCCGCACATCTCTACAACCTGATGGGGGCGCGTTCACCTTCCCTCTGTGACCACAGCTTATGTGAGGCTTATATTCTAATGTATTATGAACACAAACATTATATCTAATATTTATATATCTTACATTTCAGACTCTTTCCACAATGATAAATGCATATAGATTCACAATATTTCACTAGATGTGTCTATAGATCGCTCGTACCGATATCACTAGTGCTATATCAGATAATAATTGCTATAGTTTTCAGTTAAAGAATAATCTATATATCCCTTCCATGGACTTTTAAATATACTGGTCTAGTTAATTAGAGTGAAAGAATAAAATTAAAAAAAATACTCTTCACTAACTAACGGTATGTTGATTGCTAACAGATTCTTCTTCCAATTGTAGTGGTAGTAGTAGTAGTAGTAGTTGGGTGTTGTTGTTGCTGTTGCAATATTGTTATAATTATTAATAGTAATATCTTATGAGAACTGTTTCTCATTGCTCAAGTTATTCGCATGAACAAATGAGCGTTGCAAGAAGGCTCAGGCAATAGCACGCGAGCAGCAAGCTGTTCCCATGAGCGAGTATTGGCATCGTTCGTTTTATAATTTGTTTAAGTTTTATCAATTATTGTCAGTTATCTTGAAAAGACTACACTTAATTACTTGAATTTTACTCTTTGCAATCTTTAAAAAAATTTATATGATTAATATAATTCATCTGCATATAAATAATGTCACGTGCAAAGAACAATTCAATTTTAGGGAGGATTGGTTTCTGCTATTGATTGTATAGACACTATAAAAATAGAATATATATAGTATCGAATTCTATATATTTAATTGGAAACCTCGTTAAATACTCTTAGATAATATTTATACAGTATTCATTTTAAAAGTAGCCAAAAGCTCAAACACTTATACATGTAAACAAAGCATCTTCTGTCGACTCTAAAAATGACAGGAGGAAAGGTTGATTTTAATTTAATTAGAGAGGCCACAAGACTGGACCTTGTTAAGCTGTTGGAGAAGATAGGTGGGAATAAGGTATGCAGACACGTGTCTTTTGAAGTAATTCATTATTGTTTTTTATTTAAAACACCCTTGTCTTGGTGTTATTCTGCAAGTTTTAACATTTTTCGAATGCTTTGAGGTTGAAGAAATTTATTAACTAGTATTGAGAGAAATTAATAACCAGGTTAATTAGGGAATCCTCAGCACTCAACTTCAACCTAATCTCACCAGGTGTAATTAATTTAATAATAAAGTCTCATGAGTCACGAACTTACGAAATGAGCATGTGGGGCCGTCGTGAAAGTTTTACATAAATTTAATACTAGAACTATTTTATGCTTTGAACACTGCTTTTTCTAGGGCGTCATGAAGAATTGGTATCCAGATTTTATCAACGGTCAGGTTAGGTTAGAATTTGAGCTGACCTTTATCAACATCGACCAACTGGAGATTATGACCACTTTACCCTAACTGCAGAATTAGAGCCTATGAAGATTTCAGAACCCAAGTCTTCATGAGCTTCACTTTTGTATATTTCTTTACAGGGTCAAATAAGAATTACTTATCATTCACTCTGCACCAGTTCGGAAGGTATTGGATTGCGGGTAAATTTAGAAGAGGGGATTATTCTGTTATAGCAACAAAACTGTATTTTTTCGACAGTTTTCTTTGTGAAACAAATGATTTTAAACTCTATTTCTAATGCAAAACACTCAATGTAAACTTTACCCCTAACAATCATAGGGGGAAGTGTTGGGAGTCAGGGTTTTTGGCCTGGGAAAAGCAAAAACGAGTGATATGCAGCAGAAATGAAGCACAAAAATCTGTATTCCACAAATAAAAGTGTCGAAAAACCATTTTTGGTATGTCCTAACCAAACCTCACCTAGGTGAACGCGTCCTCCTTAGTCGGGGGCTTCGCCCCTGGACCCCCTTAGGCTGAAAAGGACCATTGAAATGAAAGCATACAAATTATTAGCTAGCTAAAATGACGTCAGCCCACAGTGCAGCCCAAAATAATAAAAGACAATAAAGAAATGCATCAACGGTCCATCAGTGCAGTAAAAAAAAAAAAAATCCCAGCAGGAGCGAATATGTGTGACAGTGTTCACGACTCCAAGAGACTTAGAAAAATTTTGTCAACAAACCAAAATGGCTTATTTTTTTCAAATTCGTTCCTTCATTATTGAGAGGCGGCACCGGTTCAATGTGGGATTAATTATTTTTCTCCTAGTGAGATCTATTAGTGTATAGTATTTATATGAAAAAGCCTTAAGCCATTAATTCCCATAACTAAAATAATACTGGATTGCGCCATACTATGATTAAAAATAAGACAAATGCCCCATAGGGCAATTGCTGCTGGGGTGATTGCCACTTTGTATGACTGCCCCAAACCATGCCTTACCTAATCTAGCCAAGAGTTAGTGGTTGTCGTCGTAAGGGCAATTGTCTATACCCCATTGTGAGTACGCCACTGAGTGTGTGGTTGATCCTTGGTGGAATAGTATCATCATGAGTTCGGGCTTCTAGAAGGGCGAGTTTGCCCGTCCCTTGATTCTCATGTATATATAAAATACATTCATGAAAGCTTTTTATATATTTTAGTATTGTTAATGCTTTACATTAAGATTAATATTAGAAGAGCCACTTCGTTTTGCTCACAAGTATCAGAACCCAAATACATTACATACCCATTTTGACAGCACATTACATGAAGCATAAAATGCATTGTCAAAATAATAAAGTAAATATACAAAGTGATCTTAACTGTATCCAAACCATCAATAAAGAGTTTCCCCTAAACCTAAATGTGGTCATAGACACCACTTTACAAACCAGTAACGAAACTCATGATATCTTTTGCTTTAACCCCAAGGTGAATTGTTGCAGCCCTTATCCCCAAGGACCTAAAAGAAGTTATCAAAATCTATTACCTTCTGGTAGTTGTGTGATCTAACTCGGCCAACCCTTAAAAAGTGGGGTGACGGCCATTGTATGTCTTGTGTATATATATGAACTTATTAACATTAAATTTTTTCCTTATTTATTTTCTTTCAGGCCATAGTTTGGGATGAACAGCTTGCAGGTGCTTTCAGTCATGTGGCCGATTACTCGTTTCTGCGAAGTTACGACGTGTGCAAGATGTTTTACATATCCAAAAATAAATTGCCACAGAATAATGTAGCTCATGTTATATTTCTCTCTCGCCCCCAAACAAATTTGATGGACCTGATCAACCAGCAGTTAAGAATGTAAATATATTAATTTTTTCAAGTTTGCTAATAATCATCCTTTGGGTACAGACTTATCAATATATTATGATAATATTGTTACATCTGTGCTCTTAGTTTGCTTGAGATCTATTTTAAGGTCATTCATTTACTCATGCAGGGAGTACACTTAAGCATATGGGATGATAAATATTATGTCTTTTAACATGTTTTCCATATTGTTTCCTCTAGCCATACAGATGATCGCAGTACTGCTATAGTTAGAGCTCTCATCCAGGGAGGTAACACACCATGTTCGAGTCTAGTGTGGGGCATTAGGAAGGGCATCCATCCTAAATTCCCTACCTCCAACCTGTCTTAGCCTACCCTCATAATAGGTATTGAAAGTGATTCATAAAATGGCAGTCCACATCTTTTAGCCATACAGGAATTTTTATATGCATAAATTTATTTATACAGTGGTAACTTATGAAGCAAAACATCATATGTCTTTGTTGCAATAATAAGCACACTTCCTAATTCAAAAACTCATATTCTTAAGATTTCTCAAATGAAACATTTACTAGACAAACTTCAAGACATTTGCAGTCATAAAATAGACTAATATATATACATGGCACGAGCAAAGTTTTTCTTGTAATAATTGACATGAAAAATCTAGCATCATTCACTTACTTTTTGTGTGATCACACTTCTTGTAAATATTACGTAAAAATATGCTGATATTCCTGGTTTCGTCCTGTTTTAGAACTACTTTTTACATGGATCCACCTCCTTTTTGAATTAAAAGAAATAATCTGCATATTGCATAACATAGCTAAGTGGTACCTCTTTGTTTATTTACAATAATTATGTAGTTTACATCCTCAGGAAAACTACTTGTAGTTATTCATTATTGTATCAATACCTAGAATTTAAGTCCTCTTGCAGATTCTACTACTATAATCTTCGCTTTTTTCAGGGAAGAAGTAAAAGGGGGAAATAGAAAGGAGTATCATCTATGGTTAGTTCCTCGAATATCTCTACTCTGTGAGCGCCGTCTGCAGGAGCATGGAGTTCGAGGATCTTTTACGTCAATATCAGAGCTCCCCCTTCTTCTCTTTCGCTTGGAGAGTGATCTAATGTCTATGGAATTGCCTATGTGTTATAGAGTGAGATTTAGTGCCTGTTATTGTTTTTATATTATGTTTAATTGATGATAATAGTTAATATTTTTCCCATTCTATTTAGCATTTCAGTATGTTTTGTAGAGTAAAACTTTACTCTGTCACAGAAACTGCTACAGCCGAATTGCCATGCTTAGTATGGTACATAAATACTTTATCAGCCTCCAGTGGCTGCCTTGGCCGACTGGTAATGCTTGCAACCTTGTTTCGTCAGGTCATGGATATGAGGCCCACCACAGTCTGAGGTAGAAAGGACATTCACTCAGGGTAATGGTTTTGCACTTGCCATAACCAAAGTCCTTCTCAGGAAAGCACCATTCTAGCCCTAATAGAAAAGGGAGTCGGTGACAAAACGATCACTTAATCAGCTTTTATCTCCTATCATTCCTTTTTTTCTGTTTAATTTCAGGACCTTCAGTTAGACAGTGATCCATCAGGGCTTTTCCACATTGCTCAGTCACTTATGACAGTACAAGGAATCTTTGGTTTAATCCCTAATATCTATGGCAAGGGCCCCGCAGCTAAGCAAGTGTACGAATTGATGGTGCGCATGAGACGGGAAATGGGGGGTAATGAACCTCAGGTAGCCTTCTGTTTTTCGTATGCTTGAATTATTTTTTGCTCTATGTATCCTCTTTTCTTCTTCTTTATCCTCAGCTTTAAGCCATTTTTACTTGAGGTCACTGTTTCTGGCTATTCTATTCCACCTTTTCCTGTCCCTCATATTCTGCTCCCTTGGCCCCTTCTTCCGCATGTCATTAGCTGTATTATCCTTCCATCCGAACTTTGGCCTCCCCCTTGAATTGTCTTTTGATATAGGTAGTCTGACCTTTGTAAGTTGTACACCGTTATATGATGTTCTGATTATTGTCCTTTTACTCTAGTAACATGCCTATCATTTTACATATTTACTGATAGATGTTATGGGGACAGATATGCGTGTGTCTAGTTAGTAGGAATTATCGTGACCATAAGGAATTTAGACATCAAGTATATTTCTCATAGTTATGAAAAAATTGCATGGAATTAGCAAGAGTATCTCCTTTAACATAGGCTTGAAGAAAAAGACTAATTGATATCACTTTTCTATGCCTAAGCCCAAGTTGTTGATGAAAGGCATACCCCAAGAACTTGTTAGTAATAGGGAAGGATAAAACTAGGATCCATGGAACAGCCTTAGCACCAAACAATAAATGATTAAGACTATGAATTAGAATCAATATAAAAAACAAAAGAAATCGTAGAACAGTTATTAAATGTGAAGTATGGAAGGGAAAATCTACATTGATTTTGGGAATATAAATTTATTGTTGATAAGTATATAGAAGCATAATTTTGAGAGAGTGATTATTTTGTCTATTTCTAGATAAATGTCATATTCCACTACAACTTAAAAGGTGACCCTTATTGTAACTAAAGTACTGTAGATAACAGGGCTGCTTTTTTTCAGGTAACTCCTCAAATAGACCAGCTGATTTTAATAGACCGCTCAGTGGATCTTATCACACCATTGGCAACTCAGCTTACATATGAAGGATTGGTGGACCAGTTTTTTGGAATAAATAACTGTAAGTGAGACCAAAAGTCTCGTTTATGTCTGTCCTCAGGGTCTAGGTTATGTATGCACTGTTATATGTATCACAATTAGTCCCCTTAGTTGAGGTGAACACAGACAGTTGGAGCCAGAGGATTAAGACTGGCTGTCCTTCCTAATGTTCGATGGTGGGCTCAAACCCGTGCCAGTCACCTCCTGGCTCGCTTACACTACCTCTGAGCAACTATGGCCCCATAGTGTTGGTTATATTCACCAATAAAAACTAAATAAGACCAAAGCCATTCCTAAGCAAAATTCCTAAACCAGGCTTTTAGTTACTATATTTAACCTTTTACCCTTTTTAAAGGCATGATGCCACACAATGTCAGAATGGATCGTAGATTAATAGAAAATTTATGATTACCAACATAACTGTTTTAAATAATTTCACATTCTTTGTAATCCATACTTCACTCCCCGACTCCAGCCTGTCTGTGTCCACCCCCATAATGTGAATTAGTAGTGACTCATAAGATGGCAAACAACTAAATAGTGCTAGGTACGGTTGTCTTGTAAAACTCATAATAGTTTTTTGTTTTAGGTACAGTAAAACTCCCTGGCGACAGATTTCCACAGCCTAATTCTGAGCAGGGAAGTACCATAGATGAGACAAATTTCCAGGAGGTAAAGACAGTTCAGCTTTCATCCTCTGAAGCTCTGTTTGCCGAAATAAGAGACTGTAATTTTTCAGCGGTAGGTCCAAGGCTCTCTAAACATGCTAAGTCTGTAGTGGCCCAGTATGAGGAGCGACACGCAGCAAAGACAGTTGGGGAGTTAAAGCAGTTTGTTCAGAAGATTCCTCAAATGGAAGTTTATAAACAATCCGTTGCCTTACGTAAATATCACCTTTTTTTTTTAACTTCAGCTTGACCTGTATTTTAAACATATATATTATTCATTTGTTTTAAATATTGTTTAGTGGTACATAGATATTTAGACATGTGATTGATATAAAATTCTATATTGTCATTCAGTCATAGAATATTACTCTTATCATTAACTAATAATACCACTTGCATTCTTATTCAAACAATGATTATATACACCAAAGTGCCATTCCCACTGGGCTTCATAGAGTGCCACAAATCGAGCAAAAGAATTGAGCCCTTAGAAAGAGGAAGCAGTATGGGTGTATAGATTGATGAGAGAGAGAGAGAGCTTGTAAGAATTACCAGCATTCACTTCCCTCCTCCTGTAATCTATTCTAAAAACATGCAGGGAAGATATTTGTGGATTCTCTTTCCCCTAATCTAAGTAATGTTAAAGAAAAACTTCATTATTTTTACATATGAAATTTAAACATTGTTTTCGTACACCTTTTTTTTATATAATATAATTTCAATTGTTTTTAGACACAACTATTGCCGAGCTTATTCAAGAGCACATTGCAAGTGGTAATTTTCGACCTGCCTTGCAGATGGAACAAGAATTTTTAAAAGGTTTAGATACAGACAAAATAAATCCCTTTATTGAAGACTGTATTGCACAGAAAGAATCATTATACGTGGTGAGTTTGTTGCAACAATATTATGGGGAATTTATCACATTTTGGTTACCTTTGTACTTTCTTTTATAGCAAGATTTTTCAAATTATACACTATATCTCACTGATCGAACTATTTGGTTTCAAATATAAATGAACAGATATATTATACAAGCATACCGTACAGTATATATAAAAGATCATTTGTACATCTCTTTATTTTTTCATTTACCTTTTGACAGGTATTACGCTTGATATGTTTACAATGTATCGTTAATAGCGGCTTCAAACCTAAGGTATTAGAACACTATAAAAGAGATATCATCCATACATATGGGTTTGAACATTTCCTGACCCTAGAGAACTTAGAGAAAGCTGGTCTCCTCTTCGTCCAGCAAGGAAGAAGCACTTATGCCACCATACGCAAGACTATGCAACTGACTGTTGATGATGTTAGTGAACAGAATCCCACAGATATGTCTTATGTTCATTCTGGGTAAGTTTGTGTAATTTTTCATTTAGTACACATTTCCAGGCCAGTTGAATACGGTAGCATAGTTGTTAGAATGCTCGACTCAGGATGTGACAGACCTGTAATCGAACTCACAGTTGGGCGTTAGGAAGGAGATCCAGTTTTGGTACCCTAGGTCCAGTTTGTCTGTGTCAATTGGGATTAATGATGACACATAAAAGTATAAAAAGAAACTTGAGGTCATTTTCCTATTGTTTGGTTGGGAAAAGGGATAAGGCTTTATCAATTTTTGCCAGCTTGAATTTCTTTCCTCGCATCAAACTTCTCATCAGAATGTGTCTGAATATAGTCACCATGTACGTACAGGTACGCACCGCTTAGTGTCCGTCTCGTTGAGTTCCTCCAGTGGCCAGGTTGGAGGGCAATAACAGGTGTGCTGCAACTGCTTCCTGGACCAACACTAACAGAAACTCAACAGTTACCAAGTGCCTTGAGACAAAGAAGTACGTAATACACTATCTCTGTGTGCTGTTCTTTCCTGAATTGAAAGTTTTTCATTTTTTTAATGTGGCACCGAACCCTGCTGTTGTCAGCAGATTGGTCCCATCTGACTAAAAGCAAGGAACGCAGCTAGGCTTTATCGTACCTTGCCCATCTTCACCCCACCCACCAACAGTTCTGAAGCAAGTCTGTCTAAATACATAACCCATAATCCCCCCTTACAAGGGGATCGGCTGAGTCAAAGTAAAACAAATTGACTCTTTGTAGGTGAAAATTCAAAGGAGGGAATTTTTAGACCCCTCACTCCACCCCAGTTAGTCGACTTTTATGACATGGCAGGGAATATGGAGGAGGTATTCATTAGTGTAGTAATAACCAGCCATTCACTCCTTTCTACCTTTTAGTTGGCTCTTATAACAATATGAGAGTGAAATTCTTTTTTTCCCATTACCATGAAGCAATTATGAATTACCAAGTTAATAACTTGGTTTTAATGAAGAATTATTCATTAGCTAATCCTTAAACACCAATTGGTGACCAATTTATATCATTCAATGTTTGTTTGTCATATTTTAGTAGACCAAATCACATACAGATTATTAGTTTTATTATTATTATTATTATTATTTGTGTGTGTGCACGCACACAAGTTATTACTGCGAGTAACTGATCATGATTAGAGTTGTATATAATTTTGTTATTATTATTTTGTATCTTCCTTTGGTTTCGATGATCCAAGTTGCTTTGGGAGAAGGAATATAAGTATAAGAAAAAATTATGTTTTCTTGTTTTTTCCTGTGATTATGGCCTGCTTCCGTGGCATGAGAAGGTCAATTTGTATATATAAAAAGTAGCTTTATGAATAAGAATACCTTCTAAATGAGTATTTATTATGAATAAAAGTGCCGTATCTTATATGTAAAAAATATAAGTAAGAAATTCTTATGAATAAAGAATACAGTATCTAATAAATAAATAATATCTTTTGAAAAAAATTCTTATGAATAAAAAATACCATATCTTATAACTGAAAATTATCTTCTTATACTTTTAGGAGGATCTGGTGGATCAGTCCAGAGTGGAGCTGATGGAGGCACGGCTCTGGTCTTTTTCATTGGGGGTTGCACTTACTCAGAAATTGCGGCTCTTCGCTTCCTATCCTCTCGAGTTGACCAAGGTTCGTTGAAGTTTTCCTTTTTATATGTTGTTGTTGCAATTGAGTTTTTATATATGTCTTATGTCCTTCCTCCATTATATTTTGAAATTTCAAAATTCATGGGCTCTCAGTTTTTGTGTGTCACAATTAGTCCCCGTTTTGGGGTGGACACAGATGGATTGAAGCTGGGGAATTAAGGCTGCATACCCTTCCCATTGCCCCGCCATGGGCTTGAATTCTGAAGTGTCACTTCCTGAGTTGATTATTTTACCACTAAGCTACAGTGGTGCCATGGCCGCTCTCAGATATTTTGTGAAATTTCAGATTTCGTGGCCCACTTCAGATTATTTTACTTTAAAAACTTGTCCTTCCTCAGATATTTTGTGAAAGTGCTAATATATTCTTATTCGTCAAATGATGCATGAATTGTTTGGAGTCCGGGTTACCTTTGAATTAAGGAATTAACATATTTTTTATGGGATTGTATTGTAAACAAATTGAAGCTTGTATTGTTATTGATGCTTGGTTTATCTTTATATGTTCTAGGAGGCCCGGAGTACGTCATCGCCACAACCAAGATCATAAACGGTACCTCATATCTGCAATCACTGTCAGATGAATTGGTTCCATAATGGAATTGGGAAAAGAAAGACGTATTTTCCATGTTATTAAATTACAATATTACTAATGAAAGCAATATTGATATATACCTTTAAGCTAATCTTGAATTCTGATTGATTCATGGATACTTTAATCCAGTTTGTTTTTTATAGCAAAACGAAAATCTAACATTATTTTTTTTATTCTTGTTGCAATCCATAATTGTGACAACAATAAATATAAAGATTATTTTGTTTCATCATCATCATCATGACCGATTCATTGATAATTTAATTCAGATGTTTTTCTTTTAGTAATATAAAAAATTAAAATTTATTCATGTACAGTATTCATAATTGTGACGACAAGGAACATAAGATTAAGAATATTTTGTGTTTGATATACGTAAAAAAATCCTGTTCATGAAGAGCAGCATATGATTTAATGATTTATAATTATTCTTGTCCCGAAAATTGTTCTGTCTAAATTATTTCAGTTCCGAAGACTGTCCTGTCCATAGTCAAGAGAGAAAAATGTTTATGTGAAGTGGTAATATGAGTCATAGCTTCTGTACCTCAGAATAATACATAACTCATTTTTCTTCTTCTGATATGTGCAGGACACAATGTTTGTCAGCTCCTAGGTCCAGCCTAAACTATTCTAAAGAAGGTAACTTCAAGAATGATATGACTTATTTACTTATACTTTACTCATATAATAACATATATGCTATAAGTCGTATATGTGCATATAAGGTGCTGCTGTGAATATTTTTATATATATACAAATGAGATTTTTTTTATTGTTTTCTGTATAAAGTTTAACATATTTTGAACACTATTCCTGCCTGCATAACAACTGTATATTAATAGTCATATGAATGCAGTAAAAGACATTCCTCATATCATAAATAATTTATTATTTTCCATTTAATTTATACTTTTATATTTTCGGATTTCAGTGAAGGTGTTTAATGATTCATAAGAATATTACTGAAAACGGTAGGAAGATATGGAAAGGAAACTCAAATTTTGGCAAGAAATATAAACATTCTATGTCTATCTATCTACCTTGGCTGTCTCCCCCAATTGGGGGGTAGCCAACATCAAAAAAACAAACAATAAGGGGATTACTTTACTCTATGGGCAATGATTAGGGAGCTAGCGACCGTTCAGATGGCACTGCTGGAGTGCCGCAGCCCATCCTCCCAGCTCTTCCACAACCTGTGTCACTTCATAACTGCCAACTCCCCTACTATATAAAAGCAGATTTATGTGCCTCACTATTTGAGAATATTGCATACTCTGATATAGGGCCTCATAGCCGAAGACCATTACCTGCTTATGCAGTGGTTGACCCAGGTAGGGTTATGGGAGGAAGGGAAATTGTGGC
This sequence comes from Halocaridina rubra, assembly GCA_037179515.1. Classification (NCBI taxonomy): domain Eukaryota; kingdom Metazoa; phylum Arthropoda; class Malacostraca; order Decapoda; family Atyidae; genus Halocaridina; species Halocaridina rubra. The sequence goes on along the minus strand of JAXCGZ010007853.1, from coordinate 61,873 downwards.
AGCCCTTTATCCCCAAGGAGCTAAGAGGAGTGATTGAGGTACATCAGCCTCTTATGAATGTGTGCTTTGACTGGGCTTCCCCCCTTAGAAGGGTGATTTGTGACCAACATATTTATGTATGTATAATACTTGAGTTGATCATGAGAGGAGAATAGATCTTTAGTTTAATTTTTGTCTGGTTTGCCAAAAAATATGATTGAATAATGATGAAACGTTACCCTAAACACCGATTTCAGAAATTAAGAACAAAGAACCTTGTTAACATCATACTATCAGAATATATCTTCTGAAACAATTTTTTCTCTCCTTTTCAAAAGACCACTGTGAAAAAAAAGCATAATAATATATTTTGCTATTGTGAATACACACTTATGCTTTATCTGCTCATATGAATATTAAAAAACTTGTAAGTCAAGAGACGACACTGGTGAATCTCTTATCACATGATATATATATATATATATATATATATATATATATATATATATATATATATATATATATATATATATATATATATATATATATATATATTGTCAGGTATTCAGAGGGACATGAATATAATGCAAATCTTCATATCCTATAAAATCTTTAATCTTTCAAGAGCTGAATCTGTCAGCATCTCTGCTCGTTTTAACATCGTCATTATATTTTTCCTTCCTTCTATCTTATTTTATATATGAATGTATATTTTTATTTGTTTCTATGTTTAGCAATATTAATCTCATCGTAAGTTTAATATAGACCGTCCTGCCCATTCTATCAGTATTAAAAATAATATCTCCATTCTAAGAATGAATTTTATTATGGGCATGACATGTAACTCAGACTACACGAAGCAATAACAACATTCACATTAATGCTTAATATAGAAAAATGGCGGGAATGTGATGTCTTTGTGCGGATCAGGATGTACTATTACTTCACCATGGTTACCTTTTCAATAAGGTACAGGGAAGCTAATCAGGAAATCAATAGAGAAGATATTAATGGCACCGAGGCACCTTATGAGAATGTATATCTCAGACGATAGTCTCAGTCTCGCTTTCTCTCTCTCACTTCCCCTCTCTCTCTCTCTCTCTCTCTTTTGCCTTTTCCGCGTCTTGACATCTTTCCCTGTTTGGAAATAATCAGTGACATTTTACGTTAAGAAAATAATAAAACAAGATTGGCAAGTAAGTGTTTGACTGGAGTTCTTTATATATAATTATTCATGTTGTTAAGTGTTGTAAGAGGTAACTAAAAGCGATGGTGAAGAGGAAGGAGAGATCCCAGAATTTGATTCTTGCTAAGGAATAATTGACAGGTCAGTGGTCTGTTGCTACACTGTGGTCGCTGATTATATATATATATATATATATATATATATATATATATATATATATATTATATATATATATATATATATATATATATATATATATATATATATATAAACTGGAAATATTGCTTTGCAGAATATAATAAGCATGATTTTATGACATGATGGTATTCATCTTTTCACTTTTTTAAGAGTAGTGATAACTTTTCAATTATTATTTTTTTGTCTTTATTGCTAGTTATAAAGTAGGCTCGTATTCTATATACGTTCTGCCTAAACTTTTTTTTTGTAATTAGTTTCTAGTTATTGTACTCTTCAGCAACAGAATTTGATTGCCCTCACATTCTTCTTTCAGTGCATATATTTCCCCTCTCTTCCATTTTCCTCCACTCAGAACATTCACCATCGCTTCTCTTAAGACTGGAATTCCCCTCTTTAGGGGTGGCCAAGTCAAAGCACGTGTATTCACTACAATCATTTCACCGATTGTAAATTTTGTGAAATAAAAGGTCGGTATTTTATTAACTTATTTATTCATACTAATTGTGACATATGAAACGGTGTATTTATTAAGTAAGAAGAATATTTCTTACCTCCTGATTAAGGTATAATAATTTTACGCTCGTATTCCTCTTTGTTTACGTGAAAATTTCGATGGGTTTTATGTCCGCGTCAGCTCAACTAGGTGGCATATTTAGAAAAAGAAGAAAGGACATAATATATAGTTTATTACCCTTAATATATTATTTAAATATTTTTTAAGATAAAAGGTCATTTTAGACAAACATAGTATGTTGTAATTATATAAAGCTATTTTAAGTGGTCGCCAATATTGGCTTCGTAAACATTTGACAAAGTGGGAGATAATTTGTAAAATGAATCAGATAAGTCAAGTCAACGTGTCTCGAAGTGCCTGTCTGTTTTAGTGCATTCATCTAGAAATATTTAATAAATGCTAAGTTCGTGTAGAAAAAATGGTTACGCAACCTCAACTTTAATTAAACTGTAAGTATTAATTATAAAAGTTAATTGAATGCTAGTTCAATCCTTACACATGAATACCGTCTAAACGTCCTACCGGTAGAGATTATAGTTCGTATGCCAATGGTTACTACTTTTAGATAAACTCAGAAATATAAGCATATATTATATACACAAAGGTTAAGATTCGTTTTATGCACCCCTTCGATAAGCGTTACCACCACATGAAATGTCCCTCACTGCTGTATAAATTCCCAAATTCACACTATCTAATAATATAAGGCTTCTAAGTTGAGTTAGGTTAAGTTAATTTGGTTGTTAGATTAGATTAGGTTATTTAAGTACCCATTGCCATCCACTAATTTCCGAGAAAAACAATAATCAAATTAATTCAAAATGCATCGAAGCCCATCAGAAAAAAACAGTTACCTAGTAAATTTTTAGCTTAGGGAAGGTAATTTACCTTGTAAAAGTTGAATAACCATAGAACACCCAGGGGCTACTCTTCCTTACAATATTCGAGTTTCAAAAACTATAAAAAATGACCATGAAGCACTCCATCATATACTTTTTACATATATATATATATATATATATATATATATATATATATATATATATATATATATATATATATATATATATATATAGATATATATATATATATATATATATATATATATATGGCTCCCTGTTCAATAATGGTGTTCTTTGGTTATCATCTTTATAAATTTATTCTCAGAAATCTTTTTCCACTTATACTTTGTTAGGTTATTTAAGCATAAATAGAAATTAGTATTGAAGTTTGAGTTAGGTTAAGTTGGTAAAGGAGATATTTTTAGTTTGTGTCAAACGTTTGTGGGTTAAACTTTTCAAAGTATATGAGTTGTTAACCTTCATTTTACTCTGAGGTGTGAGTACGGTCTTGCAGAGGGTATAATATACAGACAGTCCTTAGCTCATGATGCGCAAATGAAGATATGTTTTGATAAATGACTTGTGAGTAGAAATTGTCAGCAATCTATATAAAATTTTGTATAGCACTGAGGAAACATTTGTCCAGCAAATACAAACTTTAATATGAAGTTATATATATATATATATATATATATATATATATATATATATATATATATATATATATATATATATATATATATATATATATATATATATATATATATATATATATATATATATATATATATATATATATATATATATATATATGTAGTCTCCGTGGCAAAAGTGTAGCGTCCGCGACTCTGAGGCGGCAGGTCGAGGGTTGGCGCCCCGCTTTGGACTGAGGTTAGTAAGGGCATACACTCAGGATAACGATTACATCTGCCAAAACAAGTCCTTCGCAAGAAGGCAACCGTCCTAGCCCTTAGTTGAAAAGGGAGTTCGTGACGTAAAACCGAAACCAAACCATATATATATATATATATATATATATATATATGTGTGAATAATTTTTACCCCGACCGGGACTTGAACCTAGGTTATATAATTACTATGTCAAGGTGCTACCAACTACACCGCAGAAGGTCTTAAAAGGGAAACACACCTTACAACTTGTATCTGCTATACTAGAGATGAACGCATTCTATCTGAATGCCATCCTGTTCATATTACAGTTTCCCCCAACCTCACTTGTGGCTTCGTTTTCACATTCAATTCAGCTCACAATCTCATGACCACTACTCACATTTTGAATTTATTTTTGCAAAAATGAAAATGTGAATCAGCTCGAATTGAGGATCAGCTATATTAATTAAAATCAGTTCTAGAGATTTCAAAACTTTGCTGTGTGATACAATTAGGAATTATTCTCTTTGTTAACACTTTAATACATTATGGTCTTTTGTAACTATTTTCAGGAGAAAACTGCATTGTAAACAGGATAGCATTTATATGACTGCCCCAGAAGTCACTTCCTGGAGATCAAATGTGAATAATTGAGGACTTCAAATTTATATGTGCCTCAGCTTCTCCATATATTATTAGTGATGAGGTTATCACAACTTAGTGTGTATGCCACAGTGTACTTGTCCCTTTGTCTACTTGTGAATTTGGCTCTAGTGTTTCTCTTCATGAGCGGTCAGCAACATCGAAAAACACGACCCCTCGCGACTCTAGCGTCTCCTCTATCCTTGCCCTCTTTTCCAGGAGAAGGTGAGTACTTTTGATTTTTTTTATCATGACTCCATTTTCCTCTGAAGCCAGCAGGACTATTGAGAAAGGGTGTCTTTGATTTTTTTTTTTTTTTTAAGATTGTGACACCAGGACGGGCCAAAAAAAAATAAAATCAATCTACCCTCATCGGACTTGGGCACAAAGAAAATGTAAAGAGATACAGAAATGGAGGGTATTGTGACTTGTCAGATGTGAAGGGATAATAAGCCATATGTAATGAATATCTGAAAATATTCAGTGTTGATGGAGGCATAGAAAGAGAACCGTAATTTATATACTGTAGTTGATAATACTGATATAATGGTCACTGGTATCTTACAGAACTCTTCAGTTGCCTTTTAATAACAATCTGGGACTCATGCACATTGAATAGAAGTTATAATCAAATCTTTATTAATATGTGATTTTTTTTTTCATTTTATTGTTCTCAAACATTCATTTTCAGTTCTGGTAGTTGTAGTTTATAATTATTCTCTCTATAAAAGATTTAGTGCATGGGTGTAAGCTCCTTATTTTACTTTAACAGAAATTCATCCTGCAAATGGCCATATTTTAGGATGTGGAAATCTTCACGCAGTCACCAATTTGACTGTTATAGGTGCTGGTTGGACCAAGATTGTATATAGGTATGGAACCTTTGCATATGCAGTATTTTATTTTTATAATTTATTGGTACAGCTACTACCATGTAACTCTTGTTTTCTTTAAATTACAGAGAACGTTAAAACATACAAGATAGTAAAATTTATTTATGCAGTGTTTAAACTTGCTTGCCCAGTTGAAGGAAAATATGTACTGTATACAATTGTTTAAATGCTTTTTTTAGCATTCATAAATCATTACACATTAGGAATCTTCCAAAATCTGTTCAGTACCAGTTTGATGCTCCTTTTCTCAAAAGGAAGTCTGAAAATGTCTCATGTTGACATGTGGATTTCTTAGAATGTCTCATACGGAAGCCATTACAAAAGAGGAATATAATAATATTTGTTCATACAGATTTCAAACTCATTTGACTAGATGGAGAGAGTACGTATATGAAAGTTTGAGTACTTGAGACATTTATGAAATAGGATTATTGCAGGATCTTGTTCGCCAGATGGGGAGAAAAAATACGAATGAATTGTCGAGAAAAGGCCCAAATATATCAAATACAGTCCTAATTATTTTGTGACCTCTACTGATCACCTTCTCAAAGTACATATGCATTGTATTGTACTTTAAGATGATCAATTGAGGTCACGAATTAATAAATTCTTCATATATATTTCCTGTTTTTTCGTTAATTGGCTTTTACCCATTTTATGGTAATAGTTCAGTTTTATGAATGAATTATTTATTTGTTAATTGCAGAGGCCATTACAAGAATATGCAGTTGGCAATTAAAACCGTCCACACGGCAGGACATGACATGTTCAACTGCCATACCGACGTCAGCGTTTGTTACCAGCACGCTGCCGCCAAAATCATGAAAGAATCTGAATTATTGCAACAGCTTGCTCACTCAAATGTAATTAAAGTAAGAAACTTGCCCAATACAGTAATTTTCTTTTCTGCATGTTTTAGGTCTCAATGCAAATGTCAGTTACACATTTAATTTAATTTCTTTGGAAATGAGCAAAGTATGTTTTTTTTTTGTAACTGGTAATTCACTGCTAATTGCTGAATTAATGTGAACTGAGACTTTAAGCTTCTGATTTTATTGTATTTTTAAATAAATGTTCTAAGCACTTCATAAAATGAATGGTTTAAATTATTGACTATGAAAATAAATGCTTTTATTTATTTAGTATTGAATATAAAGAAATTATTTAATTTATAAAGTACTGTAGTGAATATAAAACTTTTTCTGAGCTACTACAAACGTCATAAAAGTATATGTAAAATGCTTTTGACTTTCCTGAAAGGTTTTAGGAGAGTGTATCCCCAATATCGACTACTTTCCGGGTCCCCCAGCAGTGGGTATGGTGTCCATTGTTACTGAGCTTGGTCAACAGCTGGATGTCGTACAGATCTTGCAGATGAATTTTGAAGATAGATTACGTGTAAGTATATTATACAAATAGTTATTGCTTGCTGTTTCATTTGTCACTATAACTTCCCTTTATGGAGACAAACGTAGACAGGTTGTAGCTGGGGAATTAAAGCTAAATGCCCTTCAAATGCCCTGTGAGAGGCTAGATGCTGGTCTGTCACTTCCTGATAGAGTGGTCGAAACATTGCACTATTATAGTGCTTTGGAGTCCTTCTCCTCCAAGGCACAACTTGCAAATTTAGTAAAATTATTTATAATCCCATTTAGTCGACTTTTATGAGATGCAGGAGAAGAAGGAGGAGGTATTCTTACCCCCCTTAGAGCAAGAATACCTGTACTGGTCTGTATATAGCAATTTTAATGACTTTCTTGAGCATTTTAGTTTAACTGGGTAAAATATTATAAAACATAGAAAGTAGATTGCTTTTTTTTTCTCTTACATTATATTTCAGTTGGCATATGACGTGGGAAAAATACTCCAGCATCTTGCATTGTCACCGCTTGGTTCATTGCTCATGAAAGATTTTAGACGACAGCAGTTTGTTCTAGTCGATGGCATAATTAAGCTGTCAGATGTCGATGATTTGGTCATTGGTGATCCTCGTTGCTCCTTCGATAACGACTGCCTTATGAAAGATGAAAACACAGATAATGTCATAGTTAATTGTAAGTTATTATCCTCTATATTCCTTGTCCTTGAATTGCTATTTTTTCCTTCTTTGCATGTCACGGTGTCACATATTAAAAAAAAAAGTAGTGTGATGTACCTAATTCTAAATGGAAGTTTGAAACGACGGGGTGTTGAGATCTTTCAGACTGTGTTTTAGTCTATCTTCAGAGCAACTGAATATGAACTAAAATATAATCTGAAAGATCCCTGCAGACCAGCCAGAAATTTAAAATTTTTTTATTTTTGCTTTTTCTTGCCAGTCCTCAATTTTTGTTCTGTTAATTTATAACAAAGTAGAAATTTACAGAGTAAATGCTTTGCATATTTAAATATGGACCACTTTTAAATTAATATATATTTCAACTAATAATATATGTTCTCCTTCAAAACTTGTTTGGTGTGCTTTGATCTGATTATACCACGAAACAGCTGGTTTAGAATAGCAAGTGGAACTGAATTGCTAGTTTTGGAATGGCTTCCTGTATAGACTGGTGAGATTTTACTGTCAGAAATAACTGGTACTTTGAACCTCACCTAACCTTATGCTGATTTAAAGGTCTCATTTTGCTAAATCTAATGTTCTCGTTTTCTCAATTTTGGACAACTAGCTTTAATAATTCTAGCTATTTTGTGTCTAGTCGTTTGACAGTGCACCACTTTGATATTAATAATTCCATTTCCAGTGACATGTGAAGAAGGTCGGTGTAGTGGATTTAACAGCAGGCTGAATGCCGTGTATGCTGGGCGTCATTTTATGCGTTATATGATGCCCTATGGATGTCCTGAAGGGTTAGAGACTGAGGCCTTGGATATGGTGAATCGCCAGCTAAAAGGAATTTTGAATTCCGAGGGAGTCTTTCTGCGTATCCATCAACTGGTGAAAGATTATTCAAGTGGATCGTACCTCACTCCTTTTGACAAGGAATACATTAATAGTACGCTCACCCAGGACAATTTTATGTGGAATTATGCATATCAGTGTGTTGTTGTTTGCCATTTTGCCTGTAAATATTAATCCCCATTATGGGGATGAACACAGATTGGACCTGAGGAATTAAGGCTGCATGACCTTAATGTCTCCAGTGCCAATTTGTGTCCATCCCCATAATGGGGACTAATAGTGATATATAAGACAAGGATTTGTGGCCTTCTTGCTGAGATATGGTATCCTGATAAAACAAAAAAAATTTAATCTTTTCAAAAGTATTGTAAATTTTCATCATTGTCTCGGTTGTTACCATATCTTAACTTTCATTTTTTAGATTACGCAGCCCATCATGGCTTCACCATACAAGATGCGGATTTTTCCTGCTTTCAAACAGTGTCCATCGGCTGTGTTCAGTCGGTATCATCCGCTGCAGAAGGCGCGTTGCTCTGTTCCAGAATGCATGAGTGTCGGGCATTTGTGTTGTTAGATGATTTCACCTGGACAGGTAAGCTTGTGGACCTCAGTCATATTATCTGCAAGTCTTAAAGGTTAAAGGTCTCTAATGAAGGCAGAGGCAAGGGACAGTGATAACACTAGAGCCCAATTATATACCTACCATATAGCCTGGGCCCAAGCCCTCTGTCTGATCACATGGTCCCAGTGATCTCCAAGCACTGGTTGAACATCAAGTAGATTTGTAGAAATTACCGAGCCTCCCCAATAACTTCCCAATTTAATAAGTAACACTGCAAGACAGTGAAAATATTTACATTTTGAATTTTAAAGAGTGTAATATCTAACTTGTTTCTGCTGATCACAGTGTACTATGTATTTTCTATTGCCATTTTTTTCTCTATGTGGTAAGCTGTCTTAGAAAATGCTACAAAACTATTTTCTTAATTGGACAGGACGCCAGATTGCAGTGTTTAAATCGGCAGCAACCGGCATTAAAGAAAATACCCACCATAAAGTGTATATTCGACGAGGCCAAGGTTGACATATTCCACTGAGCTCTGAGCACCAGTTTTCAGGGCTGTGAATTTTATTATCAGAGGCATAGTGAAGGTATATCACTCTTGTTATAGTTTGCTGTTGTGGAATTCCTTGTTGTTTTTAAAAAGTCAGAATTCCTAATTTGGATGAGCAGATATAGAGATAATTTTGTTTTTAAAGTATTCATACAAATTTAAGTAAACTTCATATTTCTAGACACACAAACAGAGGGTTTTTCAAGAGTTCATATGTTGATACAGGTGACGTTTATTCTTCATCTGCTTTAGTTTTTCTTTTTCCATTATTCTGTCTATATAAACAAGCCATAACGCATAAATATTTGACTCTGTTGAGAGAAAATACAGAGGGGATTCTCAGTCCCATTGCTATGCCCCATTTAGTCAGCTTTTATGAGACACAGGGAAACATGGAGAAGTATTCTTGCCTCTCCTTCAAACATGTATCTGTATGGTATTTAACATGACCGAGCTCGAAATAAAATTGGTGTCACCAGTATTTTGCCTTATATAAATGTGTACTCATTAATTAAGCAGAGTTGATAGCCTAAATCACAAGTGGCAGTTACACCCACTCAAAATGACTAAATTATACTGTTATCGTGTCATACAATATGGTAGGCTCAAGACTTCTAAAATTTCGGGTATTATTCATTCAGTTAGGGTACATATAATATCACTGCTTGTTAGTGAGGATGGCTTGACAGGTCGGAGCTAGGGAATTAAGGTAGAATGCTCGTTGACTGGTTTGTCGCTACCAGAGTCAAGTGCTCTGACCACTGCGCTACTACGGTCCCCTCAGTATTCATAATACTTATTACAGATATATGTTTCTCCCTCATCATGATGCTGCATTCCGCAGAATCTAGTGGGATGACCACTACTGAAGAAAAAAGGGAAGCAGCAGGACTTCATTATATCATGTACCCTTCTCTCAGATGTATTGCTGGAAAAAGGGAAATAATGGAGAATATCTCATTAGTGTCTTTCCATTCTAGTTAGGTCCCCAATTGTTACTGTGTGCTTATTCATACTGGAATTTGAAGCATAACAGACCATTTATAAAAGAATCAAATGTGGAATATATTTAAATAATACTGTAGCGATTAGCAGTATTGTGTAAGGTGATTGTATGATATTTTTATGATGTTGTCTATTTATTGATAATTAATAATAGATTTTCACTGATGAGAGAGAGATCAAAGTTTATGTAACAGTTTTATATGTTTTATACATATTAATTTACTTTAATCTCTAAACATTTGTATTCATGTCAAAGAAGAGATCGGAGGAAAATGACATTAAAATACATTTTTCACTAGTTTTTAGTGATTTCTTATAATTTATTGAGAATACCCTCTGCTCTAGTTTCATTATGCCCCTAAGTAGATATTGTATATTCTACTTCCATCCTGGTTCACATGTGTATAGCTAAAAGAAGACTTTGGGTATGATCCTCACCCAAAGGAGAGCAGTTGAAATTCTACAATATTCCCTGCTTTGACATAAATGGTTGGTGATAGAAATTTCAACTCTTATGCTAGTAGGCTTGTGCCCTTGTAAAACGTGGATTTCTCCTAGCTACTTTGCTATAGATGAAAGAGGTGGGGTTAAAACCTACAGCAGCTGTGAGACCTCACACGACATAATTGCCTGCTTACCATGTGGCTGACCCATAAAGGTTGGTGGGGGGGGGGGAATTGCAGCCTCACTTTATTCAAAAAGGAACTAAGAAAGTGATAAAGTTATTTTAGCTTCTGCTTAATGTGTGCGCTTAGAGTCGGCTACCCCCCCTATAAGGGGGAGTGTGGCCATTGTGAACGCATGTCTATACATAAGTATAGAGCTCCCTCTGTTAGTCTGTTCATCTGTATATATGACTGTATAGTTAGATTACCAAGTTCTTTATAACGAAGTACTCTTTTTCTTACTGCCTGACCTCTGAAACTAAGGCTATTGTTTTGATTTATTGCATTTCATGAAACCATCCAGAAAATTTTTCTTCAATCATTGGCTGAGTAAATTAACAATAAAAAAACCATAATAACTTAATTTTAATAATAATTTCCATCCTGTACATTATATTACAATTACATCAACAGTGAAAGATGAACATTTACAGTTTTCTTTTCACACAGTAAGTGAATAATTACTATAATCGTTCTGTACCCAATATTTTCTTATCTATATCTTTGAACTGCTTACCATACCTCCTTTAAGTTCTAACTTCCTTCTTGGTTTTAGTCAAAAGGAACGCATCGCCCATATTAGCATTGAAACCTGTTTCATATTTCATGCCAGGAGCCTGTAAACATTAGAAAAGTAGACTGAGTAAATTGAAAATTCCATATATATCAGTATCATTAATAGTGCAAACAGCTATACGGGAGCCTTGGTAAAATCACTTGAAAATTGACAAACTCGTATTCAATCCTACCAAGGGGCATTAAGAAGGGCATCTAGCCTTAATTTTTCAGCTCCACCTTCGTTCAAATGGGGATTATCAGTGACACATAAAATAGTACCAGAAGAAATGAGAAAATAGTACAACAAATACTTACACTGTACCAAACTCTATTGAACCGGATTTCATCTTCAGCCGAAACCACCAACTCTTTCACGCTGGTATCGGGCACATTCATCCACAGCATGATGTAGTTCTTATTTTTGGTGTAGCTGGAAATGAAACAAATATATTCCATAAAAATATACATAAGACTACTGCAGAGTATGGTAAGTTTAAAAAGCCACCAATATATAAAAAGTACAAACATTCATTGTATATTGTGAGATGCTACTCAACCTACCAACTGCAAAAGTAACTTACGCTATGCGCTTTCCACACCATGACCACTCATCCTCCAGCTTCCAGTCGTCAAATAATGGATCGTGTTTATCCAATTCAAAATTGACCCGCTCAATGTCCTCCACCACAACTTCGGCGTCTCCCTCTTCGGACCAATCGTACACTAAGATCCGTGCATGATTGCTGTAAATGAAAGTAAAAGGAATATAAATACATTTACACATTGCATGCTTTCCTCATCCTTCTACAATCATTGGAAATAAAGATGAAAATGTCAGGGAAAAACTTTGTCCCAAAATCTTACTGTCAAGTGACGAATTATGTCTTGAATGAATGATTATGAAGAATTGTGGGAGTATCATTTTTATCATGTCTTTTGTATTTTTTCTTTTCTGACTGCAGCCAAACAGCTGAGTTTAGCGACTTAGTTTTCGTCATTTTTGTGCATCACTATTAATAATCCCCATTCGAATGGGGGGTAGACACAGGCAGGTTGAAGCTGAGGCGAGGATGAAAAAAGTTCCAAGAAGCCCTTATGCTTCCCTTTCTGCTCAGCTGCAATCAACCTCATGGCTTCAGATGAACATTAAAATATTGAAAAGAAGTATACTATACCTCATCTGCTTAAGGTACTGCTGCTTATAAATCGTCTCCATATTGGTCAAATACTCGGGAGTGTAAACAGGGGAATTCACTTCATGGGGCAGATTTCTCTTCTTGATTTTCTGCAGACAGACATCCACAGGACAGTCCAAGTATATCACTAGGTGAGGACGCATCAACTCTGGTACTGTCATCTTACGAACTTCATAATACAGTTTTAGAGCTGGAAGAGATTTTCTTTAGTGTTCATATATATAAAATACATGAAGAATTTATACATTACAGCTATCCAAGAGACTGGGAAGAACAATATATATTTTTTTTTTCACTACTAATCCCCATTGCATTCTCTCCGTATTGTGTTAACAACAACAAAGGATACAAGAAACGGGGTTTTAACAAATCCTCACTTCCTGAATTTCAATTCTTTTCGTAAAACCACATAAGAAATTGGTTCTATTGCTAGTCATTATCCTTGTACACAGGCGAGTGCGAGGTGACAACTGCCTCAAGCAGGTTACCTGCTTGGCATATGTATTGGGGTCTTTTTCAATGCATGGACAGGAATAATCACTGGAAGTGAGTTCCACAAATTTCATAAGCTGCACTGGATTTGACTGACCAAAGTTTTTATATTATGGTAAGCCTATCAATGTTGGTGAGGAGAAAAAATTGTGCCTCCCATATATGCTATAGTACATTATGTATCATACATTAATCATTTTAATACTGTCAAGGACTCACCTTTCCTGCTTAAATAACCACAGCTGGCTAAGGTCTCCGCAAAGACAAAATCACTATAAACACTTCTGTCCAGAACAACACCTTGACCTAAAATAAAATATTATGATAATAATACTAATTGTAAAAATAGTAATAATAACAACTCCGTTAAATTTTCACTCACTGTATATAGTTCATTGATTCCAAACAAAGTTTTCAATAAGATGCAAAAAGAAAACTTTTAATTTCAAGATATCAAAACGATCAGTACCAATGACAAACTAATAAACTAAGTGTGCCCATGGTTTCCTAGCTAATGATTAAATTTATAAATTTAGATTAAGATCCTGAAACTAGTGCCATTGCAGTGTGCAATTATTGCACAAATGTCATTGATTTTTCTTCTTTTGACTACATCCACATACAAGGTGCTAGGAAGGGTGATCAAGGTATATTAGCTCCTGGTGTATAAGTGTGAATTGACTCAGCCACCTCCTTTATAAGGGGGACTGTGGTCACTGTGTATGTCAACAGAGCCCCTTAAATCACAATATATTCTGTAAAATATCCTTAAAAACAAATCACCAACAGATGATACAATCTGAAAACTATATTCCATGCAATGAAAAACTCTCCTGTTTAAAATTTATAAAAATATACCTGTGCTGAGGACATGCGCCAAGGCATCAATGTACTGCTCCAGACGGATCCTGAACAGGGAAAATTGGAAACCAGCCACATTGGGATGTTTTGGATTCTTGAGAAAATCCTTTTCGTCGAAGCTCTTGCAGGAGTCTGGCATTTGAGGATCCAATTGGCGCATGTCATATCCGTAATCGTTTATATAATACATATCCATGTTGGCTTCTGGGATGTACAACATATCCAAATCCTCAGCGATTTCCTGATGCAAATAAAACACATTCAATATACAATTCAAAATGCAGTTACTTCCAGGTTACAGTTAAAAACATATGAATGTTTGTCATTTGTTGCTCTTTTGTCCCCTTCTAAATGGAGGTGGATGCATGTCAGACCTTGGGATTTAGGCTAGATGCCCTTCTTAATCCGCTGCGGTAGTCGCTTCCCTACTCGCACAGTCTACCATGGAGCTACCGCACTCACCAAATAATGTAATACTGTACAACCTTTTATGTGTCCCTATCAGTTCCCATTCAAATGGGGTTGAACACAGACAAGTTTGAGCTGGATAATCCTTAATGTTATCCCAGGGTATTATGAGCACATTATAAGAATAAAGAAGGCAAAGGCTATCAATCCCATCCTCCCTTTTTATCACAAAACAGCTGATAAAAAGAGTGAGGCTTGGAAGGGTACAATAAGACTCTGCTGCCTCCCTTTTTCTCAGCTATGGCCAGTCAACTAGCTTTTGCATGATACGGAATCAAGTCTTATAAACTTTTAATATCAATATGAGGACTAGTTATTACATCTATATTGATGACTGCACTGCTTACAACCACATACATCGTACACCAACAAGACACCATACACTCATTGGGAGCTCTTTGGAAAAGTCCACAATCAACAGTGACCTTCCTTAAATTCAGAGGTGCTTGGCTTTGATAAATGAGGAAAATCAAGTTTATTCCTACATCACTAAATGAAGCTATGCAGAATCTGTTATCACACGCAAAGTGACTCAAAATAGAAGCTTACCTTTGCAAATTTACTCTTCCCAACTGCAAAGGGTCCATCCACCACAATTATTTTGGAATTTTCATCAATTCGGTGGGTAGTTTTATCCACTAGTGCTTGGAAGAAACCATAAGAATTTTCCTTGTAAGGATAAGGTGAAGGACGTTGGTAGTCTCTTGGGCGAAAAGCCTTGCTTACAATTGTGGCCACCTGTCATTCAAAGATATACAAAATGAATCCTATGAGGTAACTTTGTAACTATGTGTATCACAGAAACATTGCAAATGGGTAAGTCTGAGTATTATATTTATACAATGTCGGCTATCCCCCTTGTAAGGGTGTGGCCAAATCACACACATTCACCAGAAACTAATAAACCTCAATAACTCCTCTTAGCACCTTGGGGATAAAGAATTGCCATAATTTCCCCAACCACTCTGCTTGGATCACCTACAGTGAAATGGGCGAAGATATTCCATACCGAGACCTGCAAGATCCTTGCCCACTATCCCTGTAAGGTAATTATAGAAAAAGGAAATATGGGAGCAAATGATTTTAAAAATTAGTGTCAAAAATTAATGACAAATTTCTGTATGAAATTCTTGAACACAACAGGGAGAGGTCTAGAGAACTCAAGACTGATACATCATTAGTTCTTCTATGTTTCATATAACTGCACCAAAGCATTGATTTAATCCTCATTATGGGGGCGGACAAAAACTGGATCAGGGGAAAGAAAGGTGATTGCCTTTCATAGCGCCTCATGGTGGGCTCGACCGCAGGTCCACAGTTGGATATTATCCATAATAATTCATTACAAGGCATAACAACATTTATAAGCAATAACTTACCGGCAGACGAACAACAGGTGGTGAGGCAACTGCTAAAGCAAAAGCAGCCCTTCCTGTTAATGACGAAACACCCTTTCTCACTGCTGATAATGCCATCTGCAAGACAAACAGTAAAGTTAGTATTGCACTTTTCTGCAATCTTAGAACATATTCTTTATAAATTTTTTAGTGTACTGGAAGTGTTATATAAAATAAATACTACATAGTATATATGTGCATAAATCAAAAGCTCCCGTTAAATAAGAAGACATAGTAAATCAGTTTTATGTATTCAATGCCAAATGCATCTGAAGGAGGCCATTTTTTTTTCTTTTTTTACCACTGAAAGTGTCATTATTAAACTGCAATATGGAAGTGGATACAGACAGGTTGGAGCTGAGGAAATAAGACTTGTTGCCCTTCCTTACGCCCCATAGTGGCCTTTATCAAAGATCTATCACCTCCCGAGTCATATACTCTGACCACTGTGCTATCACAGTCCCCCAAGCTAAAGAAAAGCAAAAAGAAAAACAAATTGTGACTACGCAGACATATAATCACTGATAACAATGACAAAGTTTATTAAAAAAAAAAAATAAAAAAAAACATTCAGGAGTCAGTCTAAATGATACCTAAAAAAACACAAATTTCAAATCAAATGTTATTTTCTGGCTTCATGAAGCCCCACTGTGGCCATTTAACACATCCAGACTACAGAGTTTCCTTTTATATTCCATTAACTGGAGACATAATTTTACATTTGCCATTTTGAAGTCAAGGTTAGGTTTTTCAGACTCTAATGAATACTTAATCAGGAGAAATGTTTAAATACACTTTTATACCAAGAACCTTGGATGTAGAGTGTGATGATGTACAAATATAATATATCAATGTACAGTAAATCATTTTTATGATTATTTTCACAATACCAACGAGTTGATAAAAAATATTAGAAAAGATATTTAAAACTACTAAAATGAAGTAACTGCAATTATCAACTCGGTTCTAACTCAACCTTACCTAATAACATATTTCAGGAGATTTAAAGACATTTATTATTATTATTATTATTATTATTATTATTATTATTATTATTATTATTATTCCCAGACAAAAAATCATCAGATACAATATTTAGACAAACACACTAGGATTAGTTTTCCCTGAAATCACACTTATATTTCAAGAAAAATAATTAAATATGAAATCGGACTTTCGTTGGCACTGAAAACCTAAAAATTAATCTTAGAAAATTAATAAAAACAAACTTACACCGTCAGCTGGACCGGGACTATCCTAGCGGCGACAACACGAACTAATTGAGTTATAAATTCCACCCTTCGTAAACATAATTCTATACCGTAGAATGTTTTATTTCTAATTATTTTTCTTTTATTTCTGACTAATTATTAACAAATATTATCAGTTAAATAGTGTGTATATTTACACATATTTTTATAGTTTCAAACTTTATTTGTTTACATTGTATAACTGTCTGTGATTTCACTCATATATCAGCCATTTTTTTCTTTTTCTGTATATAACTGTGTTAAATCAATTGTGTTCAAGGGTAAGAGCCCTATGCTCGCAACTCCCCGTCTCCTGGTCAATTAATTTTTTTACTTACTAGCAATTATCATATCTAGCATTACAATTACGAATACGTTTGGCATTTACTGTTTCGCAAACTTAGCGAATTTCAATTGTCAACTATTCATACATATAAAAGAGTACTGCCTTACATCCTGAGAAAAAAAAATATAAAGTTTCATGCTATAACCTCTAGGTATAGAGCCATCCATAACAAAATATCGCTCCCTATCCACTCTCAAAGCCATGGGAAATTAAAAATGTTACTATATCACCCTAATCCTTCGAGCTTCAAGTTGTGGTGAGTCTAACCCATTCAGCCAATGCTTATAATAGGGGTTACGTATCTCTGTCACCAGCTTTGCAGAATATCCTTGAACTTTCTCTGTTTTATTTATATGTCTTTTCAAGTGCGAATTCCAAGAGGGTGCTGCATATTCAAGCTTAGGACTCACTTAAGCCATATAAATATTTCTGATCATATCCTTGTCCACATCCCCGAAGTCCACCCTCATGTTTGCTAAGAAAGCATATGCTGCCTTTATCATATCATTTATATACATTTCCAGAGACAACTCTATCAATGCATTTAGCCTACCAAAGATATTCATTCCTAGATTCTTGAAGTTCCTCCCCTGTTGCCGAATACCCAAACGTAAGCCTTTTCGCAGTCTTGACATTCTCATTATTTTACATTTAGAAGTATGGAATCTTAGCCACTTATCTACCTAATCATGCGCACTATTTCTATCTTTCTGAGTTTTCTACTACTCTTTTCGCCTTATATTCTCTTCTCAGTCTTTGCATTATCTGGAAACATATATACAAATGTATTTCCGACTACGAATACAGTTATACATGTAAAGAACAGAGGTGGCCCGAAAACTGATTCCTGTGGAACCACACTGCGTGTCTTACTTTAACTTTGTTTGTGTGATTACCTAATTGTGATTACCTAATTGTGTTTACGGGAAAGAGCCCAAAGCTCGTATCTTCCCGTCTCCTGATCGGTTCCATTTTATACTTAGTCATACTTATCATACCTGTCCTTAAAACTATGGATTGGGATAGCATTAACTACCTCCTTGCTTAGCCAATTCCAATTATCAACTACTCTTACACTGAAAAAGTATTTCTTTACATCCTGCAAGGAAGTTTTCTTACGAAGCTTCAAACTATGACCTCTAGTTCTAGAGCCAGCCATATCAAAATATCGATCCCTATCCACTCTATCATAACCATGAAGGAATTTAAAGACTGTCACCATATCCCCCCTCACTCTTCTAGCTTCGAGTGATGATAAGTCTAATCCCTCAGCCTCTCATCATAACTGAGATTGCGTATTTCTGGCACCAGTTTCGTGGCATGTCTTTGAACTTTTTCAAGCTTAGCTATGTGCTTTTTCAAGTGGGGATTCCAAAAGGGGGCTGCATATGCGAGTTTTGGCCTCACATAGGTTACATAAATATTTCTGAACATTTCCTTGTCCATGTGCCTGAAGGCTACCCTTACATTTGATAAGAATTCATATGCTGCCCTTACTATGCCATTTATATGTATTTCTGGAGACAAATCTGCCAGTATGTTTACTCCTAGATCTCTCTCATTTTCTGTCTCTTGAAGTTGTACTCCAGCCACCGAGTAGTCAAGCTTGGGCCTTCTTGCACTTGTACCCATTCTCATTACCTTACATTTTGAAGTATTGAATTTCATTAGCCACTTTTCTGACCACTCATGCAGATTATTTAGATCCTCCTGAAGTTCTCTACCATTGTTCTCGTTTTTTACTTTCTTCACAATCTTTGCATCATCTGCAAACATATTCATGAATGAATTTACAGACTCTGGTGGGTCATTTACATATACAAGGAACAAAAGTGGCCCTAAAACTGAGCCCTGTGGAACTCCACTACTAACTCTTCTCCATTCAGACACTGAGTGTCTTACTCTAACCCTCTGTGTCCCTTCCTTCTAAGTAAGTTTTTATCCATTCCAAAACATTTCCACCTATTCTAGCCATTGATTGCAGCTTCCTAATAAGTCTCCCATGTGGAACAGTGTCAAACGCTTTCTGGATATATATATATATATATATATATATATATATATATATATATATATATATATATATATATATATATATATATATATAACTTAGTGCTGTATAATTTGTCAAAAACTTTAATATTTAATGGGACCAGGATATTGCTTTTAAAGCAAAAGCTAAAATATTTCCATACACCCAAGTTCGGCACAGAATGCCAGACACTTTCTTACCAATAACAAATATTAAGTGAATTACATCTAATGTAACTTGAGTTCCCTGGTTGAATAAGGTATATGCAATCTTTGCAATTACTACTAAAAAGGATTTATTTATTGAAATATATATAACTATCTCGTGTTGTATCGTTACTGCAGATTGCAGCCCTGATACCTGTTATATATAAAGCGCAACATATTGAACACGGGCAGTAGAGATCTTGATTCCGTGGAGTTAGGAGTTACGGTCTGTTTCTGCCAGTGTGTGAGTGACCATTATTTCTTTATACGTAATATCTTAAACTGTATTCATTTATTTAATTTTAAGGACGCCATCTACTGCAAAGACTTTATTTAAATTAAAGCAAATGAGTATTTCATCACTTGCTTATTAATCTAGGCCATTTTCAATTTTATTATTGTTTCAGATTAATCTATAAGTGGTAACACTGTCTAATTATTTTTTTTATTGTGACACCAGGACAGACCAAGAAAAATAAATAAATAAATCTGCCCTCATCGTGCCTGGGCACGAAAAAAACATAATGTAAAGAGATAGAGAGCTGGGTAGTGTTGTGACTTGTCAGATGTGAAGGGATAATAAGAGATGTGTAATTAATATACAAGAATATTCTGTGTTGATCTAGGAATAGAAAATGATCCGTAACTGAAGGAAGACTTAACATCGAACTGTCCTGAACAATTCTACCTAAGTCTAAAAGACCTTCAGCTGTAGTATCGCAACGGATGGTTGTGCCATAGACCAACCTACTGCATTAAAATGCTCTCAATAAAATATAAAAAAAAGAATACTCATTATTATCTATGATCTGTATGTGAGAGTGGGTTGATTATCTCCTTAAAAGAATATTAAGGAAAAGGAAATTAACCAGTAATCTAATTTTAACATAAATCAATAATAATAATAATAATAATAATAATAATAATAATAATAATAATAATAATAATGATAATAATAATTACAATAATAATAATAATAATAATAATAATAATAATAATAATAATAATAATAATAATAATAATAAATTATGAAATTAGGTAATAATAACGAAATTTGGTCCCTGGGAAGAACGTGACGTCATCTAACGGAAGTGGCCGGAGCACGAACCTCCTTCTTAACTGCGGTTATATTGTCGTTCGCTGATTAAAAGGAGGTTATTGGAATATGCAATAATAATGAAAGGATTATTTAAGTAAATTTCATCACATATTCAAGACAATCAGGGAACAGCGGTAGTGCAGTGGTTAGAGTACTCGACTCTGAATGTGACAGACCCGTGATTAAGCCTATCACGGAGCGGTGTTACGAAGTGCAACAAGCCTAATTCCCCAGCTCCAACCTGTCTGTGTCCATCCCCATCATGGGGATTAATAGTGCAATCAAACGACAAATGAAAAGAAACGGAACAGATGAGAATATCTCTCTCTCTCTCTCTCTCTCTCTCTCTCTCTCTCTCTCTCTCTCTCTCTCTCTCTCTCTCTCTCTTAATGTGTATGTGTGTGTTCTAAAAGAGAACACTATGCTTGTAACTCATCGTTTCCTAA
This sequence comes from Halocaridina rubra, assembly GCA_037179515.1. Classification (NCBI taxonomy): domain Eukaryota; kingdom Metazoa; phylum Arthropoda; class Malacostraca; order Decapoda; family Atyidae; genus Halocaridina; species Halocaridina rubra. The sequence goes on along the minus strand of JAXCGZ010007853.1, from coordinate 40,693 downwards.
ATTATTTCTGTTTGGACTCATTAACACTTACGTAAGATTTTATCCTTCCTTAAAATTCTGTCTATATACAAAAAAACTTTATTTCCATTTTACAATGGGTATTCGTCAGCCAGGACAAGCCCCAACCCCCCACTGTGATGTCCACCCACAGCAGTTCCTGCCAGTAAACAGCTTAAACTCTCGGTCTTGGACGGGGACCGATCTTTCGACCTCGTGAATGCGAAGCCAGCGCGTTACCACTGTACTAGCCACAAGGGGAAAGTTGGCCGAGTCAAAGCTAAATATTTACTCTTTGAGGAAGAAAATTACAAAAAGAGGTGTTCCAAGTCTCCTCGCTCCGCCCCATTGACTCGATTTAAAATTGTAGATGCCATTAGCGTTTATTATCCATAGGTACGAGAGAGAGTTTTTATGTCTCTGATCAAGCACAATATCTAATTTTACAGATATTAAAATCATATATGAACCGATTCCGGTTATACTTTATAAATCTATCACAAACACTCTCAATAGATAAATATCTATCTATCTATATCTCTATCTATCTCATTAACAATCGACATATTTCTAACCTAAAAAAAATACCGGTTTTATCTCTTCAAGGTTACGAGCCAAAAATCTCGACCGATCGACTTTCGACACTAGGGTCCAGCAGTCACGAGACCAAAATAGATGATTTTAATTGTCATTTAAAAGTATAACTTTTGCTCCAGATTCTTATGCTTGTTCAATTTAATTGTCTTGATTAATTTTATTGATTATGAGGAACTATAGTTAAGAGGAATGATGAGGTATGTTTGTTCATGGTGAATGGGTGTCTTGATTCGGCCACCCCCTTTACAAGGGGATTTCAGTCCATTGTAAATATCCCTTCCACAAAGGGAAACATAAAGCAAAGAGAAAGAGAGATGGGGAGTGTTGTGATCTGTCAGATGTGAAAGGATAATAAGAGATGTGTAACGAATATGCAAGAATATTCTGTGTAAATGTAGGCATAGAAAAGTTTCCGTAACTGAAAGATGACTTAACAGCGAGCTGTTTAGGACAATCCTATTCAAATTTACAAGACCTTTAGTTGTAGTATCGTAGCTGGCGATTGATGCCATGGACCAGCCTATTACATACACACACACACACACACATATATATATATATATATATATATATATATATATATATATATATATATATATATATATATATATATATATATATATATATATATATATATGGTTTCGGTTTTACGTCACGAACTCCCTTTTCAACTAAGGGCTAGGACAGTTGCCTTCTTGCGAAGGACTTGTTTTGGCAGATGTAATCGATACCCTGAGTGTATGCCCCTACTAACTTCAGTCCGTGACGGGGCGCGAACCCTCGACCTGTCGCCTCAGAGTCGCGGACGCTACCATTTTGCCACGGAGACTACTATATATACATATATATATATATATATATATATATATATATATATATATATATATATATATATATATATATATATATAATTCTTTTTTGGCCTGTCCTGGTATCACAATCATATATATATATATATATATATATATATATATATATATATATATATATATATATATATATATATATATATATATATATATATATATATATAATATATATATATATATATATATATATATATATATATATATATATATATATATATATATATAATATATATATATATATATATATTATATATATATATATATATATATATATATATATATATATATATATATATACAGGGTGGGCAAAAAGTAGGTATACAGGTATTATCTTAAGAAGTCCAAGGACGTCTAGATTTCAGTGCAAAAGCAACTGAACCCGTTGCATCAGTTTTTTCTCTGATACAATTAATTGTCAGCTGTGTTGGCGGCGGAGTGTTAAATGGGGTGCAAGATGCTTCTCTCCACACTGTGTCCATCTGCTTTTGGCATTTCCAAATTTCCAAATACTGCTACAAAATCCACTTTCTTGATTTTCGTTCAGATTCCCTGCTATTTACTCAGTACATGTAGAAATTAATAAAGACTGTGTACTACTTTTGGCCCACCCTGCATATATAACGGCTGTAAGCGCCTATGAAAGGAGGTGGCTAAGTCAAAGCATACCCCTTCACCGGAGGTGCTACGCATTGCATTTTTAATGTTTTAGCTCTTTTGGGGAAAAATTATCATAATATATATATATATATATATATATATATATATATATATATATATATATATATATATATATATATATATATATATATATATGCAGGTCAGCTGTTTCTTTATTTGCTTAACTAGCACAGGAGAGACACCACTACCTGCTTCTTCAGTTCCAACAATGGTTCTAGCAAAGCAAGAAGTTAGTCACACGCACTTGGTACTATGGAGTTGAATTCGAAATCTCGGTAGGGGTTAGAGTCAGGATGGGTTGGCTATTGAGAACTTACTTGGGGGGGGGACTAGAGGAAAAATGGAGGGTCTTAGGAAGTCTAAAAGAATACCGTAATAATTACTAGAGCACATCCAAGGTTGTAGTTTCTTTTGTGTGTGTGTGTGCACGCGCGAGTATGTGTGTGATTTTGTGTGTGCGTGTGAGTGAAGACTGCATATTGTCTGCTTAATTGCCTGTGTATATACATGTGGGTGTATGTATATGTGTATACACTGACTATAGGAATACATAGTACAATAAATTATTTACATAACTTTTTCTAGCAATGGCTTAATAGTGTGTTTTTTTCCTCTTTATCCCATTCCTGTTCCTCGAAAAAAAATATTGACGGTGGGCACAGACAGGTTGGAGCTGGGGAATTAAAACTGAATGCCCTTCCTAACGACCAACGGTGGGGTTGAGCACACTTTAGTCATTTCCCGACTCGCGCGTCCAACCACTGAGCTATCTTTGCAACTACAGAGTCTAAATAAGCGTCATAAACACTGATGAAAAACATTCGACGGGGATTGAATGTTTCACAAACCTGATTATTTTAATTACCGTAAGAATAACCCTCAGTTGAGTTGGGATAATCAGATGAAGGTTAAGTTATATATGTTGGTTAAGCAATTTTAACACGTGGTAATGTAGCAGTCCTCCATAGCTCAGTGTGTCAGTATACGTAACTTTTTCACACACACTGAAGCTCCTGGATTTGACTTCCCATAATAGTCCGTGCTGCTTCTCTTCGCCAGAACCTCACAAGACTTAAGAATGAGACGGAAGTAACGTCTACTGTGAGGTAACTCCTTTAAACTCCGCACATTTATTGAGTAAACCATTCGATGTAAAATAAATGGTGGAACAGTATCCTTGCGAGAACATGCTCCGGTATGAGACGAATGAAATTAAAGTTTCTCAGCTTTCATGTCAAAAAACTTAATATTTGCTCTAAGGTTCCTATATAGACATATGCATGTAAATTCAATTAAATAAATAATAAATAAATACATACATACATACATACATAAATGTGTCAGTGGTCAAAAAATATAGAAAAATAAGACAAATAAACAAGTAACCAGCTCAAAAAGTGGCCCTCTCTGGCCAAGCGGTCCATCAAGCAGGGACGTTACCTCGTTAACAATCTCTTTTTAAACTGTTGCAAACCAGCTTTGTGAAATAGTACTGCAAAAACGAGAGAGAGAGAGAGAGAGAGAGAGAGAGAGAGAGAGAGAGAGAGAGAGAGAGAGAGAGAGAGACCTTGCAAGAAAACAGAGAGATTATCCAATAAACATTTGTTGTTTTTATCACCAAATATTATCGCTGTATTTTATGTGAAAATTGAAGGATTACATCAACAAGATCTTTCATTCTAAGATAACTGATTGATGCTCCGTTACATACACATGTTCCAGTTTTACGTCACGGACTCCCTTTTCTACCAAGGTCTAGGACGGTTGCCTTCTTCCTAAGGACTTGTTTTGGTAGATGTAATCGCTACCCTGAGTGCATGCCCTTGCTAACCTCAGACCGTGACGGGGCGCGAACCCTCGACCTGACGCCTCAAAATCTCGGACGCTACCGCTTTAACCACGGCGAATACATCTCCGTTACATACACACTCATATCTAATTATATATACTTATACATACCTACTCATATATATATATATATATATATATATATATATATATATATATATATATATATATATATATATATAAATGATGTTAAGAAATTCATTCATACGCACATACAGGTACATAAAAAGACAGATCAGACAATGCTATCAAAGGAAGACAAAAAAACACTATAAAATAATAAAAATAAATAAGAAACACAGGAGCAAAGAAAATAGCAATACAAAAATCAAGCATTAAAGAAATTAAATCTCTATGTTGCAAAAATTGACAAAACGCCATGTAGTAGGTTGGCTCATGGCACCAGCCGCCCGTGGCGATACTACAGCTGAAGGTTTTTTTAAACTTAAATAGGTCTGTTCAGGACAGTTCGATGATAAGTCTTCCTTCAGTTACGGTTCTTTTTCTATGCCTACAGCTACACTGAATATTCTTGGATATTCATCACACATCTTTTATTATCCCTTCCCATCTGACAAGTCATTACACTCTCTATCTCTGTTTCTCTTCACTTTATGTATTCTTCGTGCCCAGGCCCGATGAGGGTTGTTTTATTTTATAATTTTTTTGGCCCGTCCTGGTGTCACAATCATAAAAAAAAAAAAAATACAATCAATTGTAAGATGATGATGATGATAGTAATTATAATAATAATAATAATAATAATAATAATAATAATAATAATAATAATAATAATAATAATAGCGAAGCAAGCCAGAAAAATACTTCCTTTTTAATTCTATACACCTTTCCTCCCTCAAGTCTTAATCCTCAACATCTCTAAATCATCAAGTAGACTCTAACCCTCACCCCCACCCCCAAGACGAGGTACCCCTCCTATTGCGTCATACACATGGGATGATTTCCTAACCGAGTTGGTGTGGGAATTTTTCTTGTAACTTCTTCTTCTTCTTCTTCTTCTTCTTCTTCTTTCTTCTTCTTCTTCTTCTTCTTCTTCTTCTTCTTCTTCTTCTTCTTTCTTCTTCTTCTTCTTCTTCTTCTTCTTTTTCCTCTTCTTCTTCTTCTTCTTCTTTCTTCTTCTTCTTCTTCTTCTTCTTCTTCTTCTTCTTCTTCTTCTTTCTTCTTCTTCTTCTTCTTCTTCTTCTTTTTCCTCTTCTTCTTCTTCTTATTATTATATATTTATTATTATTATTATTAAAATGTGAATAATACCATAAGACCAAAATTATAGCAACTAATCATGAAACAAACAAAAAAGTATAAATACAATTATGATCGTATCATAATCACAATATTACTTAAATAAATAAATTAATAAATAAATAAATAAATACAAAACAAATAAAATCGCATGAGTAAAATCCGCATATGTGAAATCACAGATTCATGACACTATTACATAATCCGAGTCTCCCCTTTTGTCCCCCTTTCGTGACTACAGTTATGCTTTCTACAGTTCAAAATTGTTACAATGATACGGAAGACTAATACGGGTAATATCTGATTACATGAATATTCACACATGACTATTCCGAATGGGAACACTTTTAGGAAGAAATATTCTTTGCAAATATCAGGAAATGCACCAAATTCTATTGGAAATTAAGCCAATATTTATTTCGTAATTTCTTGTGATAGTGATATTAGGCTGATATGGTTAAAATTTAAGACTATATGAATTTTCACACATAAATATTCCCTAATGGGAACAATTAAGAGGGAATATCCATAGCATATATCAGGAAAATGCACCAATATCTTAATGAATATTCAGCGATTATTAAATTCTTAATTTCAATATCTTTATGAATATTCAGAGAATATTAGGTTCTTAGTTTATGTGGTAGTAAGTCAAGATTGGATTCATTTTCGACTCACGGTAAAACAAAACATCCTTTTTTTCTATTAAATTCTTACCCTATGCAGAAAGATTACCACAAAATTTGCTAATATTGTACTTCAGTGTATCCTTAAATATTCATAAAACTCTAAATGCAGCATATCTTACTGATATGTAATGCTAACGAAGAGAAATGTCTGCATTACAGATGTCTAATAATAAACATGAATTTGCTAGATACAGCTAACATTTTTGAATACCGATATTCGAATTTTCAACGGGGCGTTGAACCGTCTCATCTGCTCCCGAGTGAAAGCCAGTGTGGCCAGCGGACGCATGTAAAAAGCACGCTCCTCTTCGTCTGTTATTTGAGGGTTTTGAATGTATGTATTTGTGTGCAACATATGAATCATTTGTGGGTGTTTTCCCTTTCTCATGGGGTGATGACTATTAGTGCATTGGTTGGAAGTTGATACCACGTGGGAATGAACATATTCTAAAAAGTGTTGGCTAACACAGTACTAAAGACATGGCTATGAGATTAAGAAAAAGCAAATGGTTTTCTTTCAAAATTTGTGTTAAAGGATGTTCTCTCTCTCTCTCTCTCTCTCTCTCTCTCTCTCTCTCTCTCTCTCTCCATCTGTTCTAAAACTGAAACGTGTAAATTCATAATAAACACGCGGGACTAACAATACCAAATTCACAAAGAACACGTTCTCTGTCACTACAGTCCAAGAAATTGTTTCATAATTTTTTTGTCATTATTAATCCCATAACATGAATTTTCAAGACCTTTATCAGTACATGTAACATTCCATGATACTTTACACTGTTGATAACATATGTACTCTTTAATTCTATATTCGATTTATTTCCTTATTCAGTTGTTTTACTATAATCATTCACATTCTGTTGTAGCACTTCCTGATATATCAAAGTTCTAACATAAATTCCTCTTCAGCTAAAGAATTCCACTTCTTTATCTCATAATATAGTATTCCACTGAATACTTCCTCAGCTACTTATTATGCCATGCTGCAAGTCTGATATTTCCATTTGTATAATGTCATCACTTCCTGTTCCTTATGGAGATTAAATATGCTGTTCTCTATGGAGTTGTATATCTTTTATTCTATTTATTTTTTTATTCATTCATTTATCTATTTACTTATTTACTTATGTTTTGCTTTCTCTGTCCACGGAAGTTGAGCTCCACCGCTGGCCATCATTTTTTGCTGTTTTACGCAATACTATATATCCCCATATTAGGGGTGGACGCAGATAGGTTGAAACTGGGGAAGTAATGCTGACTGCTCTTCCTAACACCCCGCGGTGGGCCCATTCGCGGGTATTTCACTTTCTGAGTCGAGTGTTCTAACCACTACCCTACCGCGCTCCCCTCATTATTCCATTCTATGCTTTTAATATATCCTCTTCCTCATGGAGATTATACAAAGTCTTCTCTTTATTTATCCAAGAGCCTTCATAAAACATAAATGTTTATTTTTTGATATAATATCTTTTATAGACTTGTAATTTTGTTATGGGGGTCGCGGTAACTCAGTGTTGGGGTGCTCGATTCGGGAAGTTAGGAAGGGCAACCAGCCATAATCCCCCAGCTCCCTCCTGTCCGTGCCCACCCCTATTCGAAGAGGGACTCATGTGACGCACAAAAAGGTGTAACAACTTGTAATCTGGTCATGAAAAATAGTCAAGAATCATTCAAATCGTTTGTGTGAGGAGAGTTAGTTCAAAAATAAAAGAAATGAAAAAGATTCATTATAAACCACTCTTACGGTACAAGCCCCTTATCTGACCTGATGTAATATGGAGTGTAACCTAACCTAACTTAACTTATTTGTTAGACTTAAATTAATTATACATAAAAGAGCAGTTAGAAACTTCTTACAGTGACCTATACATTTAATGTTATATATATATATATATATATATATATATATATATATATATATATATATATATATATATATATATATATATATATATATATATATATATATATAAGGTGCAGGCCTTCAAGACACACATGTATGCTTATTGTCCTTTTTGAGATCATAGTGTACTTGGTTCAACAAATGGAATGTCATTTCCACCTGTGTACTCATTAACTATTCTGAGGTCGCAGGGGCTAGGAGGTAAAACCCCTTCGAATGATCTTTCAGCATTCTGGATATGAATGAGTGGGATTTAAACTTTATCTACGAAGCGAGACGGACTCAAACACGGGTCCACGCATACAAACATACATACATACAAGCATTTCATAGCAGACGATAATTAAAAGGAACCTAAATTTTCATTAGGTTTGCCTTAAGGCACAATAAATTATGTAACTCCATCCCCAGTTCCGAGTCTCAGACAATTATTGCACAGAATTGAAAGTAAGAAGAAGAAGTACCTCACTCGCGTTGTCATGTTTGTCATGTTATATAAGATACAGTGTTGTTTAGATTTTATAAATGAAAGTAAGAGCGAAATAATAATAATAATAATAATAATAATAATAATAATAATAACAATAATAATAATAATAATAATAATAATAATAATAATAATAATAATAATAATAATAATAATAATAATAATAATAATAATATATGAACTATTCAATATACATAAAGGATCAAATCCTGTTGAAGGGCAAGTGTAAACACGGCCTACGGCCACGTGTAACGGGCTTGTTCATTTAAGGACTTCAAAGCTCGTGTTGTGATTCCTATGCTCAGTCTTCTTCTTCATATACATCTTTTTCCCACTTTTATGTGGGGTCGATGTTTCTGGCCAGTACAGATCTTTCTCTTTTTCCCACTTTTATGTGGGCTCGAGTTATCTGTACTGGCCATATTTTGGTTTTGGCAAAATTTTTATGGCCGGATGCCCTTCCTGCCGCCAACCCTCCCCATTTACCCGGGCTTGGGACCGGCACCAAGTTGAGGCTGGCTTGCCCCCCTCAGTGGCTGGGTTTGTCGCATAGGGAACGCTAGGCCCCGAGAAAATCTCGGTTGCCCGCCGCCTGCCCGCCAGGAGCAGGAACGGCACACGCTCCGCGACCGGTACTGTTGTGGATAGCATCTTACAAGTTCATCCCATCCTATTGCAGCTCTGCCCTTGGCGACACTGCCCGACAGGCTGCGTTCCCATTTCCATATGGGGTCGCATCAGACTCTCGACTGCTATCCATGGGTTTTGGCAAAAGGGTTTTACAGCCGGATGCCTTTCCTGACGCCAACCCTCCCCATTTTTCCGGGCTTGGGACCGGCACTGGGCTGCTATTTCTAGCAACCCAGAGGCTGGGTTGATTCCTATGCTCAGTCAGTGTTGCCAAATCAATAGCACTACCCTCGTGGCAAGGTCGTCTTTGCCATCTCATGAGTGGTCATTATGGTATATTTTCGTTGTCTAATTAGGCGTTTCATCCACCTCGTTTCCCTTACCTAATATTTTGGTGATATTATCGCTCGTTCATGTCTAAAACTAATACACTATTTGAGTTTTATCTATGGTGATGATGATGATCATGATTATTATTATTATTATTATTATTATTATCTGCATGTGGTATTCAGATAATCAGGCACATCCATGCGATGCTTTTCGAATACAAAATACGACCTAGTATAGAAAAATTATTTATCAACTCAAGGATTATCTATATACATGGCCCCATTTTCCATTGTAAGGGGGGGGGAGCCAAGAATAACACATTCACCACGATCCACAAATACCTCAACCACTCCTCCTGCTTGGGTCACTCCACAAGGTAAGCGGGCAAGAGTAGTCTACAGCGACCCGACAGCCTCAGTTGGTTTACTCCCACCGCTAGCAGACTAGTAATCTATAAATAAAACTTTCAGAAACTACTAACGTATTTACATATATACCATGTGTGATCACAAACAAACAAGCAAAAATTGCAAACAAGCAACAAAGGATCGAAGAATACAGACTGGCTGATATGTTTATACCCTTGGTATGTTTGTTCGCGTGAGGATGGACAAAGACTAGTTGGAGCTGGGGAATGAAGGCTGGATACCCTTCCTAATACCCCGCAGTGGGCTAGAGCAGATTGGTTACTTCTCGAGTCGAGAACTCTAACCACTGCGCTGCCGCGCTTACATTGGTACAAACTAAGGGTCTTTGAGTCTGTGATTCTGTGTCCTGTATATATGTTCTCAATGAAAAATAAATTCCTGGATGAGATAAATGATTCAATTCTCTACAAAAAACTTGAGGCAAATAGTGAAAACTATATGACAGAAATTAACTAAATAGTAAATATGTAAATCAATTAATTAATGAATAAACAAATATATAAATAAATATGTAACAACGAGGAGGTTCGATGCAAGTTTTGAACAATATTCCCTCTCACTCTCATTCAGTATCACGAGAGAGAGAGAGAGAGAGAGCAACCTTATGGCCTATTGTTTCAGTAGTTCCTGATCTGCCCCAATTTGCCATTGATATTTTAATGTTGATGTATCTCTTGCAAGGCCATAGCATCATTTGCCCTATAGAACAATCACGGACAAGAAAAAGTTGATCCCTTAAAAGAAATCCTTAACAAACAAAAAAACAAAAAACTATTGACCATCTTGACATTCCTGAGTGACTTCCCTGTTTCCTAAAAGGACATCCTTTAAAAGTTAATACTGATAAGACTACAAAATAATAACTATTTTCTCCACAGTTAACGAAGTTTTAAATACAAAACCACGCTTTAAAACAACGCCAGCAAATTGGAAAAAAATTTGAACACATATTGGAACAGGGCAACCAAGCTTGCGATCATTTATAAGATTAATAACCGTCTGTTGGATATATACCAAAGTTTAATAGCTACTAAATATTCGGGCTTCCAACACCGAAGGAATGAAAAAGGGGGTGCTCATATATATAGTACTGATCTTTAAATATCATATTTTGACATTAAAACGACCTACATAATTTATAAATATTATCAGTAAGACTGACAATTATGAATCTAAATTCTTTATAACTTGAGTCGCAACAATACTTGTAAGTATTAGACCTTAATACAAACACGTGTATGAGCGAGATTAGAATAACAGACATCAAAGAAATAAACAAAAAAAATAAACAAACACATAAATATATAAATGAAAGAACTTCAAGCCAAGGAAACTGAATTGGTTCTAGTGGTCTACCTTGAAGGATCCCTTGAAATAAAATATCCATTTTATATCGTTAAATCTTCCGTCGAAATTCCTCTTGCCTTTAATCTTTATATTTTTTCATCGTCTCCGGAAATTCCACCGTAGTTCTTGAGAGTTCTCTAAGTATTTTAGATTTTCTCTCTCTCTCTCTCTCTCTCTCTCTCTCTCTCTCTCTCTCTCTCTCTCTCTCTAAGTCAATTACTGGAATATAATAATAATAATAATAATAATAATAATATCATCTTCAAGGAAGCAATCCTTTTCGAACCTCTATGGACCCCCTCCCCATCCCCAGCTGGTATACAGACCCTCAACATATTTGTCCCTCCTTACCTGGGCCATACCCGTTAGCTGAGCGCTAAAGACCACTCGCTTACCTGCTCCAGTTATTGACCTTGAATCTGCCCCCCAAAAAGGTGTGTCCAGCAGTTTCTCTTCCTGTAATAAAAACAGAGAGGGCGTTGGTGCTTTACTCTGTTCCTTGTTTCGCTATCACAGGGACTATAGCACCTCGATACCAAAATCAGTTGAAGAAAGGATGAAATAAAAAATTTTCGATGTACATACTCAAATAGCGTCAAAGACTTCTGAGGCGTTAGGGAAAGGGTTCGCTGCCCGCTACGGTCTGGGGTTAGCAAGGGATGATCACACCTGCCAAAAACTAGTCCTTCGCAAGAAGGCATCGTCCTAAGTAGAAAAGGGAGTCCATTGACGTAAAACCAATTATTATCTTCTTCGTCTACATCTTTTCCCACTTTTATGTGGGGTCGATGTTTCTGGCCAGTTTCTGTACTGGCCATATTTTGGTTTTGGCAAAATTTTTATGGCCGGATGCCCTTCCTGCCGCCAACCCTCCCCATTTACCCGGGCTTGGGACCGGCACCAAGTTGAGGCTGGCTTGCCCCCCTCAGTGGCTGGGTTACGTAAAACCAATTATTATGATTATCATAATTGAAGACCGCAGTAGCACAGTGGTTAATGCACGCGGCCCATGAAATGACATACTCGCGATCGAGCCCACTAAACCTTAATTCCCCAGCTCCCACCTGTCTCTTTCTACCACATTGTAAAGATTAATAAGGACATAAAGCGGCAAATTATTTTATTATTATTATTATTATTATTATTATTATTATTATTATTATTATTATTCACGAGAAGCACGTGAATATTCATATGTATAAATGTCCTATGAAGGGAGTAAGAAGAAAATGGAGTCCCTTTACATTTATATATACATGAGCCATTTTCCCCTTGTAAGGGGAGTGGCTGAGTCAAGACAAAATACTCTGACTCTTTGGGAAGAGAAAATACAGAGAAGGGGGATTCCCAGTCCTTTCACTCCACCCCATTTAGTCGACTCTTACAATACGCAGGGGAGCACGGAGGATGTATTCTATCCCCCTTCCCTCACTTATTCAGCTACCTCAGCATATGAGTAATTAGTAATTATGCTCGAAAGAGTTAAAGTATTCATCAAGGTAAATTCTTACACTCGAAAGAGCTCAAATACTCTTCAAAATGAGTAAGTACACTTGTAAGCGCTAGCATACATCTGAGGATGAGATACTATACACACATAAGTGATAAGATACTTCTGAAGATGAGAAATTAGTCTTCTAAGCGCTTAAATACCTCCGATGATGAATATTTACATTCGTAAGCTCTAAAGCAATATTTGAAGATGAGTAGCTACATTTAGTAAGCACTAAGGTGCCCTTGAAGGTGATTAATTGCACTGGAAAGAGCTAGTATACCTATGAAGACGAATAATTGCGCTCACAAGTGTTAAGGTACTTCTTTGTTCACTCTCTCTCTCTCTCTCTCTCTCTCTCTATATATATATATATATATATATATATATATATATATATATATATATATATATATATATATATATATATTTTTTTTTTTTTTTTTTTTTTTTTTTATGATTGTGACACCAGGACGGGCCCAAGAAAATAAATATATAAATCCCCCCTCATCAAGCCTGGGCACGAAGAAAACAAAAAGAGAAACAGAGATGGGGAGTGTTGTGACTTGTCAGATGCGAAGGGTATATATATATTTATATATATATATATATATATATATATATATATATATATATATATATATATACAAAAGTATATGCGCATTCATAAACAAATATACACAGGAGGGAGGCTAGAGGTCTGTTATATTAATTTGTTTATTTGTTTTTTATTCATTCATTCCATCAGACAGTCTCATACACCATTGTTCTGCATTATACATTTTTTTTCCTATTAGGAGTCAGTTCCTGAAACCCTTATCCTTGGTGTTTTTTAACGTAGAAAAAACTTGCTCCAACTTTTTCCATCAAGTAAAAAGGAGAGAGAGAGAGAGAGAGAGAGAGAGAGAGAGAGAGAGAGAGAGAGAGAGAGAGAGAGAGAGAGAGAGAATATCTCTAAACTTTTTTAAACTATTTATCCCACGAGAAAAGTGATAGAAAGCAAATGAGAAGGTGAAAGTGAAAGTAAATTTCTTGAAATAAAAGGGAAAGTATGTTTTTTTTTTCTAAATAAAATGAAAAATACGCAATTGGAGTATAACACATAAATGCTTTTGCGCATTGAGCTTTTCGACCAGTGAATGTATTTAAGTGATTTCCCTAGCAGCCAGATGGCTGAAATCGTAAGAGAAATCTTCTCTAGACCTAAATCCACGACAACTGACTATTTTTTTTTTTTTTTTATGATGAATGTTATTTACAGCTAATGGAAAGGGAGAAAGCATTTCACCTCCAAGATCCCCCAATGTCGGAGAAGAGACTAAATAAATATATATTGTTGGAGATAACTCCACTTTCGTATTCCCGTCATGTCGTAGGAGGAGACTTACAGGGAAATGCCTAAGGGTGGAGGAAAAAGAATCCAGCCCTCTTATTCCCTGTGTTTCGTAAGAGGCATCTAATAGGGATATTCCTATTGTAAGATGAGAAAGAATTCCTCCCTTGAATTCTCAATTTATAGTAAAAGGCAGCTAGAAAAAAAAAAATTATATTCCTACTGAAATAGAAGACATAATTTCGCCTTCGTAATTCTCATGTCATCGTAGGAGGCAGCTAAAAAGGATAACCTTGAGAGAGGAAAGGAATTTCACACAAATAATTCCAACAAGTCATAACAGGCGATTTTAGTGAGGAAGAAATAATTCTGCCCTTATATTCCCTTCATGTAATAAAGGACTTATAAGAATAGTGGAGCGGGTAATGGCGGGTAATTCTTCACTATCAGCAGCTATTCCCAACTTTACTTGATGGATAGCTGTTGTTCACTAGCCTCTTTCATCTACTTCTGTCATGTATCTTTTCTCTCCACTTAGTCACCTCCCTCTAGTGACTCTAAACTTTTTTTTTTTTTTGCTCTCCTCTTCTTCCCGTCCCCATTCGAACTGGGGTGGACACAGATATGTTGGATCTGGGTGGTTAAAGCAGGATGCCCTTCCAAACAACCCACAGTGGGATCGAACCCGCGTCATCCGCTTCCTAATTCACGCGATCTACCCCTAAGCTACCGCGGCCCCACAAAAGAAAATAAGCCAAAAAAAAAAATCTAGGCTAACGAGGGACGACATTATGGAAATAAAACTTACATTATCTATTATAAATATTCATCATTACAAAGCTTAAAAAGGCTCTTTTTATCTTTTACATAAAACACTCCATATGCATAAGAGAAAGGTTTTCTTAATAATGTGTATGAGGAGCCTTTTAAATTATGCTAACATCTATTGCCACCAACAATAAATATATGAATATAAATATAGCAGACGTCGAACTACTAAACAGAGAGAGAGAGAAAGAGAGAGTGAGAGAGACTCACTGGGGCTTAAGTAGAGATATTTTTAGATTTCTAATTTAAAATTTTGTTGAAGCAAGAGAAATCTAACTAAAGTTTTCTTTAACATTATAAATGAGAGAAACAGCAGACAAAATTATTACAAAAATTCAAACACTTCAGTGACTAATTAACTTAGCTTTCAACACCCCTCTCTCTCTCTCTCTCTCTCTCTCTCTCTCTCTCTCTCTCTCTCTCTCTCTCTCTCTCTCTCTCTCTCTCTCTCTCTCTCTCTCCAACGAGCCAAGTTATTGAGACTGGTTACAGAACAACATTCAAAGCATCTTAAATATATTCATAAATGGTCTATTTGATTTTAGGTCACAAGATTCAAATGACACCTTTAACAGTTAAAATTATTGAAATGGATTCTAAAGTTAAAGGTTTAAGGTTTAATAAAAGGCAAAGGCAAGGGACAGTGTTAGTACAATAGCCCGTCTTTATACCTACTATATAAATGGGGCACAAATCCCCTCCCTATTTACGTAGACCCAGTGATTTCCACGCAATGGCTGTATGATTAGATAGACCTATAGGAATTCTCCAACCCCCAAATTAATTGGTTAATTTAATCGATATCGATGTGAGACGGTGAAAGCTAATCCAACCCTGTCCAAGGATCGAACATAGAACCAATATGTTACCAGCCTCAAACTCTACCAGTCTGCACAAATGAGCCCCTTTTAACTTGCAAATTTGTCATGCAATCAATTAAGCAATAGTCATGGAGTGAAATTTTTCCCTTATGAGAAATTACTTATATCATAATTCCATAAAAACCTCATTTTTTTCCTTTTTCTTATTCACACAGATAAAAAAAATGCAGGCATTTCATATTGCCCTTATGGTGGTGGCAGGATGTGTGTGCTTCAGCAACGGACAATCTTTTTCATTTACTTTCGGTACAGACGTTGGCCCAGAGACTGTAACCTCACAGACTCCTGCTGTAACACCAGCGACCCGCACGATAAAATCCCCTGTTCGTACTGTACAATCAAGTCACAAACAGCCACAGCCATCGGTAAGTCTCATAATAATAATAATAATAATAATAATAATAATAATAATAATAATAATAATAATAATAATAATAATAATAAAAATAATAATAATAATAATAATAATAATAATAATAATAATAATAATAATAATAATAATAGCAGTGATTCCAATTTTAAACCTCATTTCTGATAACAGCATTTCCAGTGATAAAATTTTAATGAAATCTGTAATTTTGCTAATCTTTTCTTTCCATAACAGGCCATCAATGAGATAGGGAAGAGCCCTTGTCCTAGGGGAGTGAGAGGATTCGCGTGCAGGCAGCAGCTGGCTTTAGATGCTCTAACATGCACTGAAAGTAAGATCTATTCTCAATGCCATCATTGATCATTATAAATCTATTTCTGAATATCTATCTATATGCATGAGCCATTTTTCCCCTTATAATACGCTGACTCATTGGGACGAGAATAGAATAATATAAATTGTATGAAATAATCCACTTGTAAAAGTACTCTCTAATATTCGCCTCCTCGTCTTACAGCAATATCCTAATATATAGTTCATCATATTCTCTTTGAATGAAATTAGGAAGAATTATCATCATAGTTAAAGGTCTAATGAAAGGCAGAGGCATGGGACAATGATAGTACAGAGCCCGACTCTATACTTATCATATAGCCGGGGATAAAGCCCCCTCTACAATTACATGCCCCCAGCGATCTCTAGGCAATGGCTATATAATCAAGTAGACCTATAGGAAATCACCGACCTCCCTAATTAAGAGATCCACATTAGTCGGTAGCAACATGTGACGGTGAAAGCTATTCATATACCAGTCGCTGAAATTGCGCCTCAGTAACAGTAAAACAATCAGATTAATTCAATATTCTCCACGGGAAAACAAAACAAAAAACAAAAAAAGCCGTTTCACCCATAAGGAATTGCAAGAGCCTGGTTAGGTGCAGGGTACTGGTGCCCACCCATT
Organism: Halocaridina rubra; assembly: GCA_037179515.1. Lineage (NCBI taxonomy): Eukaryota > Metazoa > Arthropoda > Malacostraca > Decapoda > Atyidae > Halocaridina > Halocaridina rubra. The sequence continues at coordinate 23,759 of JAXCGZ010007853.1, read as the reverse complement.
ACAGGACACCTTTAATTCCTTATTACCAAGCGACAAGACCTCCCTTTTGGAAGCCATCTGTTTAGTTTTCGGGATTTCCATAGTTATTTTTACAAATTATAAAATAACGTCTCTTACTTTAATGACAACTGTCTTATCAACAGCAGTACACTTTCTCAATACACTTAAAACCTAACTTAATCCAACCTAAGGCAATGTAATATTGCCTTGGCACTTAAGTAATGCATCTAGAGGTGGGTCTTACTAAAATCAAAGTTTCACTCCATATTTATTTATCATCATCTTCTTCTTGATATCGCATTGCAGGTCAGTGCCGGAGATGCCGCCAGGGATGTTCTACGCTATCCCCAAACGAATGGCCAACCTGTTGTCGAGATCACTTCCTATGTTGCAGGCAGTTGGCATCTGCGTGTCAACAGTGTGACACTCCACAGCTTCTCCCTTTCTGTACTGCTGCGTTTAAAAGATGTTCTTAAATTATCTCAAAATCATCCAGAACAGTAGTTCTAATACGGCCAAGAAGAACGCGCAATCACAAAATAAAAATCATCTATCTATCGACAGTGGCCCCATTACCTCTTTTAAGGGGGTGGTCGAGCCAAGAACAGGCATTCACAGAATAAAAAAAGAAAATGATTACACTATAAAGTGAAAAGTGATGGGGTCAGCCTTTGTATTAGGCCTTCCAAAAAGTTTTGTTATGCAAATTCGCTCATCCAAATTTTATATAGATTTCCATGCACGATGTCTTTAGAGAATTTCTGCTCATCTGCAGGAAATTATTCTATTTTCTATATACTTACGTTGTCCATATTGGACAATCCTAAAATAATGCATATGGGAAGGTAACTATTATTCAGTAACTAGAAACTAAAGAGCTCATCTATTTGTTTACAATTACTGGACTCTCTTTGTAAAAATGTTTTCCTCTCAATTTATAGTTTATTTTATTACCGAATACCAAAATAATGATAAATAGCTTTTATTTGAGATATATAAATAGTGTTATATAATGCACTGGGTTTACATTTTCTTCTATTTAATTGTATGCAATTTAGAAAGAAAACGAAATAAATGGCTAATTAATGTGGAATTTATTCATTTCAAGGAAACTGTGATAAAAGTTAGATTTGACTGGTTTCTTTTTAACTTAATAAAATGTACATAAAAACCAAGTTGATTTTTTTGCCTCGATAATTATTGGCGCATACATACATTTACAAAGGCCACAATCCTCCATGTAAGGGGATGGTAGAGTCAAAGCACATGTCTGTGTGCTTTTCAATTGTTAGAGTTTTGCATTACCTTGCTAAAATACCGATCCTTGAGGAAAAACCGCTTCCCACTCAAGACATAAATGTGTTATATAATAAACAGAATTTTCTTCCTGCAACATGTCAAGATATTTTGCTTATCTCAGCCATCCCTATTATAAGGGGTATATAGACGTTGTATATAGAGGCTTTTAGGGTATTTAAGTTTTATATCAATTCTATGAAGTAATAAAGGTGCAAACATATGTTCAAGATAAGAGATATTTTGAGCAAAGAATATATGTAGACTTGACACCTTCCCACTATCTTACAAATGTAATGGATCAAAGGTATTAAGGTAGGTCTCTGACTCCAGAGCAGAATGTTTGTGAGTGTCATCTATATTACCTTTCCAATTTCAGGTCATTCCATGGAAGAAATGCATAATTTAAAGAGCTTTATTTAGGCAATAATGTTGTAGAATCCCTCTCTGCCTTTGCATGGTGTTAGTACTATGCTAATGATTTTAAAATGTAGTTTACTTCTGTTTTGTTAAATCAAAGGTCAGGAAAGGGTATCAATGTGGAGACTGTTTATATGCAATTCTGCTGAGGACATTTTCAATATGTTACTTTTGTTTTATAAAGGTTGAAAAATTTTAATCATGGCTTATCTATTGCAGTTCTCATTTTCTAGAGTATCATCTAAGTATACCTTCAGTATTAGGATTTTGTTTACTGTTTTTGGGGGATGAAAAAGTTAACAGTAAGTACATATTTACTTATGCTATAATGCCCAATTTTGCAATGGAATATATTTTATTGTTTAAATATGCCTAATTATTTTTTTCTTATATACGGATGTCCCCCATTTTGCACATTAATTGGTTCCACCATTCCCATATGCTTCGAATTGCATCTAGTCCTAACCCTTATATAACTACCTGTAATTAGCACAAAATCTTTTCTCAACCCTCCTTTACAATCTGAAGTATGCCTAGACTACCGTCTTTTATTTAAGCGTTACCAAATACATGTACAAATTAAATATATGTAAAATCAGTACTGTAATTGCTATAATGTTTTTTGTGGGAAAATTTGTGATTTTTTAATCTAACAATGTATACTAAAAACCATATAAGAGACAACTGTACATGCCATAAGAACAGTTGTAGTTATTAGTTGCTATCCTACTCACCATTGTGGGCAAGTACTGTGGTCGGTGGAATAAAAAGAAAATTAGTGCTGATTTAAAGCAAGTATATCAGATTTTTTCCAACCCTAGCTGAAATCCTGTTTAAGGCTTTGTTGAAGTATCCCTGATTAAGAACGTCAGTCCAATATATATGGGAATCAAAAGTTACAGGAGCATGTGGTGCAAAATTTGATTTGGCCTACTGGAAACCAGATTGGTGATGGGGATTTATAGAATAAGTATATCAGGAGTTTGGATGCATGCAAGAAGTGTTCAAAAATCTTGCTCAGCCTATCAGAGTGGAAGGTATGAAACTTATAAAAGCAGTTTCATATATCCTAAGGTGGGCACTGAGAGAGCTGCTTCTGTAGAGGAATAAGGTTCTTTCCTTCAGCTCTTCCCATGCACTATTTCTTTTAGAGGGTATGCTTGAATAAAGGCTCTTTCTCTCCTTAAGCTCTGCCCTTGCACTCTTTCTTCAGAGCTTAAGTTTGTAGCATCGTCAATGGTGATGCAACTTAGTGTAAAATATACGTATCTTTCTTATTCTACTTTATCATACCTAGGAGTGTAACATCAAAGAACTACAAAGCATACTAATGATGGAATTACAATCTCTAAGGAAGTTGGAGCATCATTTTGAAATATATCACATATGCTAATTATCTTAACACATCAAAATACCAGAAATGTTATTGAGAGAAAATGTGATATGGAAAGGTATAATTCAGTTCCTTTTTAAAGCTGTGGCCATTGTTTATGCTTAGATGGGAAAAATCACCTATAAGTCTCCTGGAGTTTTGAGCTCACCTGTTGAATTTATCTAGCTCTTATTTCGTTGTATACTGTATATAGTACCAAGAGTTCTGTAGTATATTTTTAATGCACGTCCTCCAGTTTTGACAATACAAGAAGGTACAGTATTACATCTCGAAAGATAAGAGTATAGACTGCTAGAATAAACTTCTTAAGTGTCACTAATTACATAAAGGAGAGAATTTTAACAGGTTGTTTTTTTAAACACCAGCAAATAATATGAGCATTTATACAGGATGAAAATTTAAACAACAGCAAATGATTTGTCCTTTTCATATACAAGGCATAACTGTACAAACTAGTTGTGCTGGAAATGCTACAACTTAAGGTGTTTACATTGTAAATACATCCAAACGAAAAGGATTTTTCACTATCTGGAGGCGCAAGAAGGCCACAGTTGCTATTTATAATTACAATAATATTTTCCACTTACCTAATTGCATTCAAACTTCCAAGACCTTTTCAAGTCACTAAAACATTACACCACTACTGATTTTTACACAAATACAGGTAAAAAATTTAGTAATTTATATTCTGAGTGAAACAAATGAGATACAGTACAAAGAATTTCCGGGACAAAATTAATAACCGTGTATATTATGTACTACCATGAGCATACCTCAGGATTTGTGATTGCAGTCTCTGATTTATCAAAGTTAAATAAATTTATGAATTTTGTTAAAGAATCCCAGAGGATCTAAGGATTGCAAACGTCTTTATAACAAACATGCTTTTCCATAATTTTTTAAAAATCTAATGATGACACTTGTAAGAATATGATTATTAATAATAGTTTAAGTAAATGTTTTTTCAATACTATACCGTATCTGTAAAAGGAACACATCTGCTGCATGTTTTCATTTCCTATATAGGCCCTAAAACTGGCCATACCCGATAACCGAAGAGGTAAAAATGGCAAACAATCAGCACATTTGTATAAGTTTTCATTCTTTTTGTACTTCTGATACAATCCTTAGAAGTCTTACCATATATGATACAAGTTATATACAAACGAGATAAGGAGAGAGGGGCTGCTGGCAATCTCGTCCTAATTGAAATTATAATTCTTGCCACAAAGATAATAAAAGGAATTAGTTTTGCAAGGTATGACGAAGCCCTGCTATCTTCTTTTAGTTCAGCTGTGGCCACCCTGCTGGCTTTGGGGTTATATATGGTGTCATACAAAAAGGCGACAAAAGATAGGTACTCCTCCAGCGGGAGATTTATTGGATAACAGACTCAACAAGGTATTCATGAACTTTCATTCAAAGGTTTTCTCACTGCAAAGAGCTGTTTCACTAGTATTTCAATTCTTAACCTCAAAACATCCCAATTTTAAATGAAAATTAAAATTGAAAAGGGAAGATCAAAAAGATATTGAGCTAGTGTTAAAACAGATGCAGTGAGAGTTGGTCAAGACAGGTTAAACACAAAATTTGATCAAGAGAACCTAAATAAAGCTGTTTTAGGAAAAGGAGAAGCAATAAGACAAAAAATAAAACCTTAAATAAATAATTTAACCTTATAATAAACATTTCAAGATATTAACTCTTGAAATATTATAATTCATTTATAGGAATTCAATCTAACAAAACTTAGGATATTTTAAGTATTTTTTTCAGTTTCTATGGCTTGAAATAAAGGGAAAGCACTTGATAATCAACCTGTTGATTAGACTGATGTAAAAAGCAAAAATCCTGAAGTTTGTATATCATATTAACACAGCTAAAATTTAGTTAGTTATTAGCAGTACTGAAACATTGTGTAGCATATTAAAACAATCTTGACTTCAGTATAGCATACACAAATTTTGGGGATACTGGGAAAACAAATCCATTAAAAAATATCACAATTACTGTAGTATTTGCAATTTCCAACCTTTCTTTCCTCAGTCAAGTATGCTGAAAGCTCTTGGCTCGCTAAAAAACTCCTTACAAAAAATATCCGTTCAAAATAGATTTTCTTTTTCATTATCATAATACAAAATTGATGAAATGATTTTGACACATTTTATCAAAATATGAAGCCCAAGGATAATTTTTATTATCTAAAAGACGTGAAGGAAGTCACTAATTTTACAGAGGAAAAAAATTTATCGTACCTAATGAACTAAAGTAATTTTTTTTTATTCTTGGCCACGAGGGTGCTGATAATCTATACCTACACATCTAAATCATTTTGTTTACTAGATAAGACATGATTAAATACTGATGCTTGATGGCTGAATCCACTTTTCAATCCTTGCATGTATACATCACACAACCGTAAACCCAAAACACTTGCACTTCTTTTCGTTTACAGGCTTTCATTACAATCAAAAAAAATTTTAAATCTCAACAATATGGATGAAATGAGGTACTGGTTAGTCGATTGTGATGCTTCCATTGATATTCACTCAATTTAGACAAATTAGAGACCAATGTAAAAATTCTACTTATGCAGCTTTAGCAGCACCTGCGCCAACCAACTTCTGCAACCCCTCAGAGCTCATGGATTTGGGTCTCTCGATAGGAAGACCTAAAGCACGATCCCAAACGAGAGAGGAGAGCACGCCCAAGGCTCGGGAGACACCGAACAGCACCGTGTAATAGTTCATTTCAGTCATGCCATAGTGCTGGAGGAGAACGCCTGAGTGGGCATCAACGTTGGGCCAGGGGTTCTTAACTTTGCCCAGTTCAGTGAGGATGGGAGGTACTACAGTATAGACCTTAGCAACCAACTGAAAAAGAGTAATCAATAGACTTTAAAATCTTTCACTTGGTCTATGCAATGTGTTTGAATGTGAGTTTTTGAAATAACGTTTCTAACTCATATGATAAACTCCGCATACATACACCCAAGATACTAATTAATCATATGACTAAAATATCACTGGCAAATCAGCAACCCACTCAAACATTTTGTATATGAAAACAAATAAAATACCTCATATTAAAAGACATAAAATGAAAAGATTCTCTTAAGAATACCTCAAGACAAATGAAAAAAATTACCTA